>PVHY01001433.1:0-119838 GCA_004024945.1 Uropsilus gracilis
ATCTATCTATCTATCTATCTATCTATCTATCTATCTATCTATCTATCTATCTATCTATCTATCTATCTTCTAGCTTTGTCTACATGTCTTTATCTATATATTTTTATATATCTATCTTTATCTTTATCTACATGTCATCAATTTTTACTTATCTTTCTTCTTAAATAATAAAGTTCTATAAATTTTAGCTTTAATTCAACATAATAATATAAGATCACTTACTAAATTCCTGTGCACAAATTCTTTTTATGCGAATATAAATAATAAAATATGACCAGTGTCCTTTATAGGGCAGATATTATATGGCTAGTCATATCTCATGAAATAATAAAATTTATAGTTTGTGCAATAAAAGCAAAACATTTCTTATCCATCACATAAGAAATATGTATCAGGAGTATATTTGCATATTATAGATCTATTATTTATGATTATATCATAAAGTACATCTAAAAACTATCAGTATATATAAAGTGCTATAAAAAATCAATATACCAATCAGTCTAAATTTTTATTTTAAGGCATATATAATGGCTGACTTCAGAATCTTTTCCCACCACTCAAGTGCAGGAGTAGGTGTCTGGTAATATGAACTTTCATTTTCTTTTTTGTTGGAGGAGCGATAAAACTATCTTGAGAGTATATAAAATATGTTTAATTCTTTTGGTAGTTCTGAGTTTTGTATGGGAACAGATTTTTCAGCCAACTTTAAAAATCTGTAAATGAAATGGAAATTTTAAAACTCATAAATGTTTCAAACAAATTATAAAAGATATTGAATTCAAAAACCATAACTTTTGTGAAAAGTGTAAGTTGAAAAACTTTCTATTCTATTTGAATATTAAAATCTGGCTAGTGTTCTGCTATTGCATCTTTATATATAACCATCTGATTCTAACACTTCCTTAAATTTAAATTTCTTATTCAGTTTTTATGTTCCTCCACTATATTTATTTATTTAGCTTGTTCCTTTCTCCCACCATTTGCCACTTTAAAAATGTGACAATCATTATTTATTCATTTCAGACTTCTTCCAACTTCTTTTTTTTCCAATCATTTAAATTTTGAAAACACTCTATGTTACTATTATTTATGTTTTCAGGAGAGAACAGGTTTACCTATTATCTTCTTATTGTGAGCCATGACATCTAACCAGGGTATTTGTCACTCTGTAGAGAAACCCATGACCCCTGTGTAAGTTATGCATATATGCTTAACTCTGGTACCTCTCTGTTAAGTAAGAAATTCAAATGATTGTATTTTCATTTTATTCTGAACCAGTCTGAGTCTGCTAAATCAAAATTGAGATGGCACTTCATTTACTTTATATTCTGCACAAACATTTTTCAAAACACCTCCTGAAGGTGCTCATGTAATATTCTAAAGTATTTTCATTATATGAAGGAACTGAAAGTTAATATGTATAAATAGGTGGAACACTGAGAATTTTAATTAATTGAAAATCTCAGTATGATACTATAATTGTGAGTACAAGTCATAATATAGTTGTCCAAAAGCATAGTTTGTACAAGAGTGTATTGTAATGTTAACTGGGCTTTGGGTTATTGTAGGTCAATGAAAATCAATTGAAACAAAGGTAAATACTTTGCATTCTAGTAGGATATGTTGAAATGGAGAAGGTGATGCAGAAAAGGAGAAAGGGGAGAAATCTCTACTTTCTGCTCAATTTTGCTACAAAACTCCTAAAATCACTAGAAAAAAGAAAGTCTATTTTAAAATGTGCTACTAGATAAATGAAAATATGGATGTTATATATCTATATCTATAAATCTGACTGTATTTATATCTATGTTCGTCTCTAACTCTATCACTCATGTATTCTTTCCTCTCATTTAAGAAAAATAGTATGTGAGAAATACATTAGATCTTTAATTAGTATGAGTTAAAATAAATTAAAATTTAAACATTGGAGACTTTTTTCAAAGTTTTCTTTCCCAAAACAATTTTTAAAGGAAATAACACTAGAATTACTTTCTTTCTTTTCTTTTTTTTTTTTTTTTTTTGTTATTGTTGTCTATTGCTACTGCAACAAATTGTGCCAATTTTAGCAGTTCAAAACAAGATCCACTTACTGTTTCATAGCTTTTTGATATTCATAATTCTGGACTCAAGGGAGCATAACTAACTCCTTTACTCAAGATTCCACAAAACAAAGTCAAAGGACTGTGTTCTTTTCAGGAGACTGTGGACCAAGATCACCTCCCAAACTCACTCGGATTGGAGGCCTGATTCAGATTCCTTCAAAGGCAGGACTGCAGGTTTCTTGTCCAAACAGTCTGTCAGCCAGGGAACCAGCCCTGTTCCTGCAGAGTGCTCAGATCACTTCTCACCTATCTGTGTAGCTTCCCTCTGATAGCTGATGCTTCCTTCAAGTTTTACATTTCTCATACGTCCCCTGTAATGTCTCTCTCTTCAACTTTTCTATTTTCTCTTTTGTCCATGTGATTCCATGTAATTCCCTCAGAGAATAAGTAAATAGAGCTATAATAATAGCTATAGAAATATTTATAAGATTCTGAATAGGCTCAGATTCATGTAATCTGTTAATTTGTTTATCTATCAAATAGCATTAACTGAGAATGAAATTGTTCTTTGTTATCTGATCTTATACTGCTAAATTGTATACAGTGCTATAAATCAATGTTACTTCAACAAAAATAATAGCTAAAATAAAATAAAATTCTCATTATGAGAGAAAAATAACATTTTTTTTTACAAAAATAATGTTGGCTATAATAATTTAAATACTGTCAATATTTCTGGGGTTTTAATAGCTATACATTGTGGCTTCTAAAATTTCACTTTTTAACTCATTCACATGCTGATTGGTAGAAAAATTACAATCTGAGTGGAGATAGAGGGCATGTCTTTGACTTCTAGGAATCTATTTCCATATGATTCTGCTACTAGTTGTGACAGTTTCTTGAGCACCCTGTTTTCTGACTATTTAATCATTATCAACTCAAAACATTCTACATTTGCTTGCAAATAGTGCTATATTGCACTTCCTGTTACTCTATTTCCAATTTTTTTGCCATTAAAAATATTCTAAGGCACAGTTTGAAAATGAGATTATCCACATCCATCATGTCTGCTTTTATGAAGCAAAATGTGCAGACTGTTTTATGCCTCATTGGCAGGTTAGTTTGTAACATTTCATACATATCATGGAGACATTATTTACAGCAACTACTGACTATATCTGAAATGGACCCTGGCATCTCCTTTTATCAGTTTGAACTGAAATTAATGAAGTTTGTGTGTAGAGTAAGTCCCTTCTATATACTGGAGTTAGTTCAAATTAGTAAGAATGTTAAAAAGAGAATTATTTTGTAGAAATAAAAATAAAGTGCATAAAAAAACTAGCATATTCAGCTGAAGTTATTTTTGTGCAGAATAATCTATACTCTGATTCTCCATTTGCATTATAATTTTTCTTTTATGTGTTTCTACATTGAAAGCCGTTTTTTACTTTTAAGTGTAATTAATTGTCATATATGATTCTTAGTTTTAGTTTCATCTTTGAAAAACTTTCCATATCAATAGAGAAGAAAAAATGCTTTTTAAAAATACCTCCCCTGTTGATTTCATGGCAATGAACATAATAAGAGTAATTTTGTTTCAAATATTGATCCAATAAAAATTATCCCCAATTTTAATTTATTTATTCCATGTGTGTGTGTGTGTGTATAGGAGATCAAAGAAACCTTGGCTTGATTATTTTTTCTCACACCACATTTATTTATTATCCCAATTTATAACACCTTCTCTACCTCATTTCATATCAAACTCCTACCTGTTCACAAGAAAAAAAATTCTATAGACTCTCATAGAATGTAATTTAAACAGAAAACTAGAGTATCAATTCATTTAGTTCAGAAGAATGTATGCAGAGGTATCTCAAAGGGAACTATGTTTAGAGTTCAATGGATTATTATGGTTGAAATAGAACTCCATGGTAGCTGAAGATTCTGAATATTAGTATCATGTTTTAATACAAACTACAAATTGAATTCTAATAGATGTTGTTATTATGGGAACCTGTGATTTTAGAAATGACTAAATTTGCAGGCAGTTGAGGTAGAAACTGGAGGTTAAGACTAAAAGGCAAAGCTTCCTTGTTTCTACACCTAGACTTTGCCATTGCTACCCCCTAATGGAAGCAAAAATCTTCCTCTGTTGTTACCTTTCTCTATGGTTATAGAGGCATATAGATATGGAGAGAATAAATAACATGGAAGAGATGACATAGATCTAACAGCAGAGAATAAAGTATAGTTTACAAAAAACATGCATGAAGTCATATGAGAAATAAGCACTTTGAGATACTTGAAAACATGGGGTTATTTATGCCACAGTGCTACAGTGAGTGAGGATTTTTATTTAACATTGTTTCCTTAACTATTTTAAGGATATATTCTGTACTGTGTCTGGCATAGTTCAGAATTTAGTGTTATATAACAGGAAATTTTTTTTTGGGGGGGGGAGGGGAGAAAGTTTGTTTCTATCTTACATCAATTAAAAAATCATAGCAAAATTACATAGTGAAATATGTTGTGGCTGCATTGAATTTTTTTACCTTTATTCTGATTACTTGGAAAGCTGGGGTTTGTAAGGCATTGTCTCACGTGATATTTTCAGGCAAGCGAGATGAAGCACAAGGGATTTTTTTTTTTATATAATTCCTGTATTGTGTAAAAGTCTAAATAACCTAAAGAGCAAATTCTTAACTTGGGACAAACAGATGAGAACTTAAGGTTTCTGTGAACATGAATGCAAAATATTGCATTATTCTTTTCAATTCTTTCAAGTTGACTACAATTTAGCATTTTCTTCAATTATTAATGAAGATATAAATCTTAACAGCATTAACAGCTGGATTTTGTATCAATAGTAATTACAGATATTTAATGTCACATTTCACTTGTTGCACACATCTCAAAATATTATTTTAATGAAATTTTTCATTTTTTCATTTTTTTTTCAATTGAAGCAAGATTGTCTTGCAACACTGAATAGGAGTCCAAGGTTTGAGGGTTTGAAATACAGAAAGCACAGTTCTTCAGATTAAGCTAACACACACATATTTATCTATTTAGCAATCTACCTACATTTTAATTGGAATATTTTTCTTTTTGTTGACTATATGAATTCTTTGTAGATCTTAGCTCCTTGTTTAATATATGATGTGGAAATATTTTCTCTCATTAGTAGGGATTTTAGCAACAGATTCTTTTGCTGCATAGTAGCGTTGTAGTTTGATGTCCACTTTAGCCATACTTTTTCAATTTGAACTTGAAGTTTTCTCGCAAATGTGATTGATGTGGTGGTTGACTTTTTAACTATTGTGGTTTTCTATGTAATGAAATATTTTGAAGATTGCAGGTGTTTCCATGGTGGGTGTAATGTAGAGACATACATTTCAAGAGATGTGACCTTATACCTCTGAACATATACAGTGTAAATAAATAATGCATTGATAAAAAATAATACAATTTAAAAATGGTTACCTCACTTAAGTTTTGGTGGAATAATGGAATAAGGAGTTCCTTCACAACTTAAATAAAAAGATAAAATGTCTTGTTTTCCCATATTACTCCAGATTTGGAAAAAGCAAGTCAGGTCTCAAAATGGATGGTCATGATCAGAAAATAAATCTTTGATGCTACTAATAATATACACAATAATAAAATTAAAGAGACTATTGGAATTTATGACTAAACTCAAACTATAAAAGTTATGGAAGACAAGCAGAGTGAAAAAATGAAAATTTGCTTTTGCAACTTTTGATGATCATGATGAAGTTGATAAAATTGTTGCTCAAAAATACCACATTATTATTAGACATGATTGTGAAGAGAAAAGGGATTTTCTATATCAGAATGCAGTCTGTTATGTCACAGACAGGTGATGAGATGAACGTATAGAAAATTTATGGTTCATGAAGAGAACTTTCTAGGTAGCTGAAGTAGCTTTGACCATGGTGGAAACTGTGGAAGGGGAGGTTATGGTAGAGGTTGTGGAAACAAAAGCAGTTATGGAGGAGATGATAGTAAATATAATGCATTTGAAAGTGATGGTAGTTACTATGCTTGTGATAGTAGAAGAGGCTATGATAGTTGGGGACCAGAGTATAGAAACCAAGAGAGTGAATATGATGATGGTAGTGGAGGATATGGTGATTATAATGAAGAAGGAATTTTTGACAGGGGTAATTATGGTGATATCAGGAAATACAATGATTTTGGAAAATATAGTGGATGATAGCAATCAAATTAAGGACCCAGTATGGGGACAATTTTGATGGAAGAAGTTCATGCAATTTATATGGTGATGGTTATAGATTTATTGATAACAGTGGTAGCTGTTATAGGGAAGATTATAAAAATTCAGCAAAGAGCTGTAGTTCATAGTAGGAGAGAGAGTGAAAAGTTGTCAGGAAAGCTGAGATTACTTTAAGACAGTCTCCATTAGAGGGACTATAAAAATCTGCTAACAAAGAATGATGATTCATAGTTCATAAAGGTAAGACTGTTTAAATAGCAAATCCTTCTTGATCAGCACTGTCATAGACAAAGTTTAGCAATTAATGCAATGTAGTATCTATCAGAAGTATATTACTCAGGTCTTATATCTACTGTAGCTTTTTTCCTTTTTTCCTTTTTTTTTTATTGTGGTAACAATTCCAGAATTACAAAAAATAATTTTAAATTAAAAATAAATCTGAGTTTAAAATCTCAATAAACTAGGAACATTGCAAACATAGAATTAAGCATAAAGTGAATTAATCAAAACTACATGAATAGCTTTTAACATGCCTATATTTTATAACTGAGCTATAAAATTATTATATATGATAACTCTAAAAGGATTTTGCACTTTTGTACCTTATGTATATAGAGTCAATCTTTATAAGTGCAATCATTTACTTAAACTTTATGGCTTCAAGAAAAACATACTTAACCAAAACAAGACTGGAAGATTTTTATTTTTCTAGTTGTGTATCTGTGTGTGTGAGGGGGGTGGGGCATATGCATGGATGTCAGTGCATGTGCTTGCAAGCATGCAACTGTATATGTATACATTTTTGTTAAGGGAGCAGTTTATTTTCTCTTTCATGAAATCTGTGTAGTCCAAATTTTAGTGCTAGATATTGGTTTTGTGGAAGATTAATAAATTCTCTGGATTTTTCATTCTTTACCTTGCAGTAAAGACAAGTTTCTTTTTTTCGATCTGTGGTCATTTCTATTGTGTCATAAATAAAAGTCTAAATGATCTTTGGTTTCCCTCCCTCTGGTACTCTGAATCACTCTCTTAGAACTGTTATTACATGAAGGACATGGACACTAGGACATTTACTCAAATTTGCTTTTAGCTCAAGTAGTGAACAGTGATATGAATAAGGCCTTAATTTTCCAACCATCTGTTTTTGTTCCACAGAAGAAAATAATAAGAAACATATTCTAATTTTTTCCTTGCTGTTTTCTTGATGAGTTAAATTTTTACCTTGCTTTTCAGAAATCTTGAGGGCTAGAAAATCCTCTCAACTCAGGAGGAACTATTTTATACCAACACAATTAAAAGAAGAGAGATGAAATTTTTGTTTATTAATTGTGAATCTGTCAAGAACAATGTTCACTGTTGCTCATTGCAAGTTATATTAACAGCACATATTTTTAATGAAGTGTAGCAAATCTTTTTTTCTGAGAAATGGTGAATGCTTTAAAAATGAATCAATTCTTGAAGCAGACACACTTTGTTAGTGAAAGATTGTCTACTACAAACACTGTGTGAAAAGATTCAACAGTGCTGAAGTACTTTACTTCCTATTGCACAAATTCTACGCTTTTCAGTTAGCTCCATTCTGTAAATCTAAGACAGAAAATGAGCCATGAATTTTCTGATTGCATAATTAGCCAATAGAACTTGTAAAAATATTTGATTAACATTTTTCAATGTGTTCCAAGTTTTGTATGTGATTATCAAACCCACTTGCCGAATATAAAGATCTACTTGACAAATGTAGGTAATAGTCAAGGAAATTACAAATGCTACACACTTTTTTAAATTGGAAACAATTTGTAAAATAATTGTGAAAAGAAGGTAAGTTTTTTTATTTTATATAGTCTCTTGAGTCTGTATCAGAAATACAAACTTCAATAGGATCTCAATTTATATAATACAAAAGAAAAATAGAAAGAGTTGGTTGGTGATGGTGTTTTGTGATATTTAAGAAAGTATTCCTTACTTAGTTTGACAAGTATATAACTCTGATACTCCAAAGGAAATTTAGCATAATATTTAAATCATAAGCCTTCTTACATAAATAGCAAAGGCTACAAAATGTACTTGTCTTGTTAGAAACTTTGGCATCAAATTAATCCTAGCTCCCTAATCTATCAAGAACCTTTCTTTTTGACCTCAATAAGTTGTTTCATGTCGCTATTTTCTTTATAGGAATGTTAACAAATTGGACTCGTGAGTTGTTTTAGTCTACTCTTTCAACTAAAATATTCTTTCTTGATCTTTTCATGTTTTTGTATTTTTCCAAAGGCATGCCAAATGATGTTTCATGTTCACAGAGAACAGAAACAGTATTTGCTTGTAAAGGAGATTATAAATTGCCTAATTAGAGTCATTAATTGGAAAGGTGTATTGAATATGATAGAAATTCAATTCTGTATTCATTTCCAACCATGAGAATATAATTTAGTATTCACATGTGCTAAATGAACCAAAAATGTCCTCCAATGCTTTATCTACTCAATCTCTCTGTTTATTTTAGGTTAAAAGACAAACTAGAATTGCCTGGGTAGCAAGCCCATTCTCATCACCAATTGTAATGTAACCTATCCTTACCAACAATTGTTGGGGAAGCATCAGGTTTACCAATCTGTGTAGGTCCTTTATTGGTTGCAGCAGTAACACAAACAAATCAAGCAGAGCCAGGACTAGGGGGAGCTGGAAGGCATGCAAGCCCTCCAACTCCCCAGGAATCTTCTTTCTCCCCACTCCTCCTCAGCCCCCCCCCCCCCGTCTGTCTGTCTGTCTGTCTGTCTGTCTGTCTGTTTAGCTAGCTAGCTATCTCTTGCTGTATTCCCTTGTATCCTAGACTCAGGTGTGAACACTTACACATGCGCATACCCAATGAATCACACAGTCATCAGAAAGATACAATATTGTGAACTAATGGAAGGAAAAAAAACCTAACTCACCCTATAGAATGTCAAATCCCACCCCACCCTATCCCTGCAATACAAAAGAAAAAGAAACAAAATTTAACAGAATATTAGACAAGCAAGACATACAGGGAAAATCAATGAAGTTGAATTGGGTCCAGCTATATATTTCTTGTTGCGATTTCAAATATCTTCCATTAAGTTAATGGGCACTGCATAGTTGGAGAAGACTTTATCCTTAAAAATGCCATCATCTCCCTAGAACACAATCTAACAAATCCATACAAAGATGGCAAAAACAACAACTTCACTTATGGAGTGTTCTGGAATCTGTCTGCCATGTTTGTGAGGAAATGTCTGATGTCTGCTTATAATCTCACTTCTGGTCAGGTAAAGTAAGCAATCAGGATGGAGTCAACAGCATGTGGACTGCAGTTCCATAATACCACTGTACAGAGAACACTGAGATAACAGGGCTGGGGGCTGACAGCTTTTTCAGAGAGAAAATCATTGTTTTAACTTTCTCAAGCATATATGTAAGGTATTCTGTTGTGCACCCATGGCAAGGCAAGCAAATTCTCTGCTAATTTGAAAATGGAAGACTCTTGGACCCTTTAGTATATCCAACATGCCTTTATAGCTGAAACTGAGACCATATGTACAGGCAGGCAGGCAGGCAGAAGGAGAGAAACTCTGAGAGAGACGACAATAACTGAAATCCTAGCCCTCTTTCACACTGTTACAGGGTGAGTTGGTCAGACTTTTTGCCTTTCTGTCATAGCCAGCACCTGTGGTACTGTACCCTCTCAAAGATGGTGTTTATGCCTGGGTCAGTGAGTGTGTACATGTGTGAGTGAGCACACCTGGGCCTAGGAGGAAAAGATAAAGGTGTGACATCACCCTGGGGAAAGAGGGCATATGCATGAGAACAAGTGAGAGAGCAAGAAGAAAACACTGCAGAATTCAAGAAAGAGCTCAGGGAAAGAGTATTAATATTCCTGGGGGTCAGGACCTGGGCGATTCACCTGCTTCCCAGATCCCCTGTTCTGGCCCTGGCCCTGGCCTGCCTAGAGTTTCTGTGTAACTGCTAAAGCTAATAAAGAACCTACACAGACTGGTGAACCTGATGCTTGCACTACAATTTCCATCATTTACAGGATGTTAGATCCTGAAAGTCACATAGCTAATACATTTTGCAAATACTAGGCCCATCTGTTGCTTGCTGGATGTCTGAGTGGTGGAAGGCATATATTTCAAGCTTACACACTGTCTCTTGTGTTGAAGGTATAAAATAGCCTGATTTTTTACTAATTCCTACCCATGCTCACCACTGGTTTATGAAAAAAATATATCTTTTCCAGTATCTCAAAATCTTTTAGGCAATTAAGACCTATTGAAAAATTTCAAGAAAGGCATCTCTTAAAATCTTGAGAGTAAAGACACAATTGCAATTTACAAGTAAATTATCTAGTACTGAGATATAACAAAGATGCAGCAAAGACTATATCTTTATTTCTAAAAAGATATTCCCTCAGTTATATTTTATTGGTAATATATGGTTACTTCCAGTGTTAAAACAAGAACCATAGATTAAAACCACCTATTTCATTTATAAGAGCCATTCATGGTCTATTGAAGATGCTGTGACTTTAAGTTTTGTTTCAAATTGAGTATTCTGTTTAGTATAGATTTCTAGCAATTCCACATATTTATGTTTTTCCTTTAAAGGCAGTTATTGTTACTCACATCATGAAAAACTTGGACACTCATTTGTATTTTTTCTAATGACTAGATTCACATTATTTAGATGCTCAATATATTATTTTTTCCATTTAAGTCCTTCAAGATATAATGCATAACGAAAAGATATTGTAATGCAACCATCCTGTTCCTGATAAAAATTGTAGTGCAATCATCAGGCTCTTGGTAGGTTCAGTAGTTACACAGACACACCAGGCAGAACGAGTACTGGGGGCATCTTCACATTCTTCATCAGGGCTTTCTCTCTCTGGCATTCTTGTATGCTTTCTCATCCTCTGCTCTCTCACAATGGTGTAATGCAACCCTTTTATCCTTCCGTCCGTGGATGAGGTATACCCACTCGCATAAGTGTACACCCAGTGGGCCAGAAATGTATAGTCATAGGGAGGGTACAATACCACGGGTGCAGGTCAGCTGGTCATAGAGGCTAAGAGAAAAGACAGCCTAACTGGCTAATTTACCCTACAAATATCAACATGAAAAAAAGAATAGTGAAGAGTCTTAGTACATTGATTTCTGATGGAATTATCAGACTTAGTTCCTGATTAAATATATATAAATTTTAGTTCCAGCCACTGAAAGAAATTAAAAGTCATAATGTTCTAATTGCCATAGTGTGTGAAAGGCTTTAACCTTTACCTAAAATATTTTTGTTACAAAATGCTTGTATTAAAATGGAGAATATACATTGTATATTATTTAATGACTTTAAATGGAACATGGAAAACAATATGTGTAGAAAGACCACTTGGGTCATTAGTCAAAACAGCCTAGGTAAATGAACATACTTCATATTTTCTCACTGGTCTTTATATCTTGTTCTGGATAAGTTATAATTAGCATTACTTATTTGTAGTTGCAGTTCTTAATGATTTTCCACAGTGAGTTAATAATAGCCATCATGGTGAGGTAATGATCTCTCCTTTCAGACTATCCATTTAGTCATTACATTGTCTCTCAAACACCAACATTTCCAGGTTTAATGAAAATTGACTTTTCCCTTCAATATCTTGATAGTTTTATTACATTTTAAAATGTATTTATTGAGGCATTGCTGGTTGACAAAATTGTATATGAAATAAAAATGTAAATTCCATGTAAATGATTTCAGTGTATTTTAATTCTGGTTTATAAATTAAGAATCAATAATGAGCATGAAAATAATTTTAAAATAAATATTTTCATGAGGTGTTAAAAGAAGATGTTTTGAGGAGGGTGATAAAGTAGACTAAATTTATCACAGATAGTTAGCTAATATTTGGATCCATCACTGCCATGCTATGATATTTCTAATACACCGGGAAAGTGAAATCTGGAAATTGTAGACCCATTGATAGCAGGATTAACCTCTAATAAAATTATTAGAGGATATCTAATGTATGATATTCTAATAAAGAGGATATCATCCATTACTCATAAATAATGTATGTAAAATCTGAAATGTGGAGGATATGGAGAAGCCATTCTCTGATCATTTTTTAATATCACTTAAGTACCACTTTTGTAGTTTCTGGGAGCTTGAGAACCTTGGTACTTGCCTATTTAGTGCCTATTATTCCCCAAAAGAAGACCTTACAGCTTCTACCCCTCAAATTTCAAAACTATCAAGCACAGTCCATAATTTTGACCACTTATATATCATGTGATGCTTTCTTATTATATTAATTTCCAAGTACCTGGAAAAAAAAATAGCCCTGTATTGCCTCTCTGGTCAAATACTGGCATGATTGAGAGAAAAGACTAATATCCTCAGAATGGATTGTTTTGGTTGTGGATTTGTGTGTGTGTGTATATATGTGTGTGTGGTGTGTGTGTGTGTGAGAGAGAGAGAGAGAGAGAGAGAGAGAGAGAGTTCACAGAAGTCATTGATATCTTCACAGGTTGTGCCATTCTCTTCCCCCAAATTCCTCTGTTTTTTCTGCCCCACTCTCTTTGTGGTCATCATTCTCATGGAGAGGTCCCAGCACAAGGATAAGTTGTTATCATATAATGTTAACTTTCATAATTATTTTGTACTATTACAGGTCAGGGCAAGTTTTTATTTCCCACCTTTAACTAAAGAAGCACATTTAAATGACTATCACACGATAGTCTGCTTAATTCTTAAAAAATATATTTGTGAAATATTTCCTTCAGCAATAACAGAGAATTTTCTAATCCTTCCATTCTCTAGTCTTCATCTGTCAAAACACATCTCCCTGACATCAGAGAAGTCCAAGGTGGGAGCAAAGCTATACCACACCACCTCTGGAAGCAGTAATAAAGTTCAATAGGCCTTTCTGCGGTGAGGATGCAAGTTTTTGCTTCATGAACCAGAATTTATGGTAATTAGTACACTATGAAAATATGGGCCTCTTTTTCAAAAAATCATTAAAAATACCATAATTACACAGCAAATCATTAACCAAGAACAGGGTCTTTCTGAGCATGTTGTCCTGTGTAATTCTTAGGTCACAATAAATGAAGACATCTCTGTCATGGCCAACACAAACGTAATCGGTTGCCAGGAGATCATCCTGGAGACTTCTAAAACTCTCTCCTTAGGCAAACACTAACGACATTTCTGTAATATTCCCATTTGATGAGGGCTTAATCATGACCTATATAGACTTATACAAGCATCAACCTCATTTTCTAAGAGCCATATGCCTACGATGGCTTTAGTGCTTCTTAAATTGCTTAAGAGAAGTCAAGACTGTTGAAAGAATGTACTTTTTTGTTCCACTCACTCCCCAGTGATAGTGCTTGTGAAAATGGGCTTAACTCCATTAAACACCGATTAACCAGTAAACCACATGGGTTTCACATAGACAAACTCCTAGTTTTGGTACTTGATCATAATTTACTTTGATTCTACCAATCCTAATATTCATCATCCTACTCCACACATTTTTCCTCTTAAAATATTGGTAAATTTTGTGAAAACTAAAGTTCATTTTAACTCATGCTAGATTCTTCCCTATTGTAATTGTATATTGATGATGGAAATTTTACTTTTAAATTATTTGAAAATGTTTTTCATATCTCTGAGTCATTAATCATGGTAATTATGACAAGTTAGGAAAACATTTAATGTATTAGATCTCCAGGCACCAAAGACATTTTTGTTTTTCTTCAAATTCCCAAATTTGTCTGTGTCACATTTGAAGCATAGCACATTTGTGAGACAGTATTGGTTAAGTGTAATGAAGTTAAAATATAAAGGACCATCTGTCTCAAGGTTTATACCTGATTGAAATATTTACATGAATTTTCTACCCACACGACCCAGCACATTCTTAAATGCAGATGTTAAACTACAACCTTTGGCATTAGTCTCAGGTACCATACAAGCAATGGTCATTTACATATTTTAATTCTGCCTGTTTGAATATAACTTCATTGTTAGTTCCCACTGAGTATGAGAGGCTTAAGTAAGAATTTAAAATGTTAATATGAGTTTTTACTATTGAAACCATCACCAAAACAGCATCTCCTTAACAAAGATCACAGTTTGCTATTGATATCATAATTTAGGTTGTAACAACTGTATAATTTATGTTACCTTCAAATATATCATCTTTTATTCTTAAAAACAGTCCTTTCCAGATATTTTGTATAATAATATTAAAATCCAGTTAGATAAATTTGGAATGATTTAAAGTATAACCTGTTAAAGATTAATTCAAACCATAATCTTCCTCACAGAATGAAATTACATATGAAAAGATGAATTGATTGAATACATCATACATCATCATGCAATGATTGACAGACCTATGAACTAGACAGACATATATTCTCAAATGCTATCTTTACTTCCCTTAACTGTTTTCTTTTCCAAATCCTTTTCCTCATTGCTTCCCTCCTGATAGCAAGCTTCATTAACTAGATTGACTGTCAGACCATTAATTTCTTTAGAGTTCATTTTGGTTTGAGAAAGTAGCTTACAGAAATATTTTCTTCTCTTTATTCTTCCACTTTATTCTCCACTTTTTTCCTGCTATCGTTTTCTATTTAATTGAATTTCCAAAAAGTTATTTAAAATTCACTGTTATGATTAAGTTGCATACCAATAAAAAGTAAAAGATATTTTGTATATTAAAAGTGTTAATTTGTAAAGTGTTATAATTCTTCAAAAGTTTTATTCTAAGCAGAAGTTACTTTGAGAAATCCTCACCTATCTGGGATATTAGTGATGCTTTTGGTGAGTTGCCCACTGTGCAGAACTGCAGAGCCAAGGATAATTTTTAAATTCTGAAAAAGAAATAGGAATTCACTGCTTTTTATTTCTGTATCTGGACTTAGTATTTTTTCCCAGTTGGGGAAGTTCTGCTTTGCAAAATGGCAAACAAATATGGTTTTAGAAGGAGCATGTTTTCTTTGTTGTTTGTTTTGTTTGATAATAAATAGAAAACAGTAGCAGGATAAAAGTGGAGATACATGGAAATGAAAATGAAGAATGATCCATTTCTAGATTTCTAAGAAAAGACCATAGGAATAAGCCAACATACAAGGATATTCACAAGGTGTCACAATCCATTTTTCACTAATGATTTACCAAGCAATAGTAAAAATTGATTAGCAAAAGTTGAAAGTTTTCTGTTTTTATTTGTCTACATAATTTTGCCTACAATTTATATTTTTTCATCATAAATAGAATCATTTATTTTTATAGGATATAAAACTATTTTATGAAGTTTGTATCTCCAGTCTCAAATTTGAGTTTATTATTGATGTTACAATTTTGACTGTATTATTGACAAGTCACTTTTCATTGATTTGTTTCTAAATAAGTTTTGACTACATACCTTTATTGTCTCTAAAATATGTTGCTTCTGTAATGTGAAACACTTATTAACATTTATTGTCTCTAAAACATGATGCTTCTGTGTCATGAACAATCCAAAGAACTCAGTGTATTAAAAACACTTAAGGTTCTGCCTGAAGAAACATTTCCTCTCAATTGTTATCTATAAAGTTGCCTACATAATATTTCAAAGTGGCCTATTCAAACTAGACTCAGAGAAAAGATGCACTGGTTTATTTTAAACACTTACTTCTTAAAATTTAACATAAGCACAGTGGTTTCAGAATTTAACATTTTGTCATATAATCAATATTTACAATAAAAGTGTTACTGAGCACTGATATATCTTGCAATATGTGAAAAGTTAAAATAAAAGTGAATAAAAGATGACCCCTGTCCTGTAGGATATAAAAAATATGTGTCAAATTATTTTACATTTACTCAGAATGCATTGTCTTTTAGGGCAACAGAAGTTGGAACAGAAGGTATAACCTAAAAGGAAAAAGAACAGCATTGCAGCTTTATTTTAGTGTAAATAACAAATTATAATAGAAACCTGGTTTCTCCTGTACTGGGTGTCTGTGAATAAATAATAGATCTTTCTAATGGTGATAGTCAAAATGTTGCTAGTTTCTCACTGTAGCTACTTATGTGTTATCTACAGATATCCACAAAATGTTGCCTAGTTATTTCTAAACATTCTCAAATATTGTGTACACACAAAGGACACTTATGATTATAGTGAGCATAGCTTAGAATATTACATAGTCTTAACCTCGTGTTTCAGTGATTCATTTCAGCTGACTGTCTATCAAGCCTCAATTCTCTCCAGGCACATAATTCTAGTACCTTTAGAAGTACCAGATTGCCACTGCATATTTTTGACATTTGTCAAGATGTTGAAGCTTTTTCTGAACCTGTTTAAAGTAGAATAACGGATCATTCCAAGGGGTGCAATGTGAGAAAGTTACATCGAGTTCTTCCAAACACACTTTCTTTATAAGACTCAGTTATGAGTCTTAATGCTGGACTTGTGACGGTCAGATGTGACTACATATTCCTTAGTTTTCTAGCATACAGACCTTCAACCTTTTTTAATTATGTCACATAAATATATGCCTCATGATTAACCTGTCCCTTCAGTTCATCAGATATACAGTTGTGAAGTCTGAGCTAGATGAGTGAAAAAAACCTGCTCTAGTAGAAAATTAGTTTAACTTTAAAATGATTCAGATATTCTTACTTCATGTTAAAATTTTACTGATATTAATCTGATATACAAGATTAAATATAGCAGTTCACTTTTAGCATATACTTCATTTTATCTAATATTAACACTCTAAGCATAGAGTTTGAGCCCTTCAAAGCTTAATATAAATTATTTTTAAAATTATCATAACAAATCACAAAATGACTCCATATTGTTAACAGCCTGAATAACATCAAAAAAGCAAGTAATATTTTTTCACTCAAAAGCTCACAGCTAAATAATTTTATTCTAGAAACATAAGGTATGTCAAATTACTGTATCTCTACTGTTAACTCATAAAGATCTAACATCTACTGCATAAAAAAATAAAAGAAGTGTAAATAACAAATTGAAATTAACATCCTGTTAATTGTGACATTGTAGTTTTTTTCTTCCAAACAGAATAACTTAAACTCAACTGCATTTTTATTCAAGTTATCTGTCAAAATGTAGCATGCTGTCCATGTGAAAAGGGTTGAGAAATGTGAAATGAGAGAACATAACAAAGGGAATTAATAATTTGATGAACTAGGTAATCAACTCTTATGCATTTGTTGTTAATCTGGAAAGCAGTCTCTAGTTAACAATCTGTCCCTGCTATAGACTTTTTCTAACCAATATATGTTATATCTTGAATGGGCTAACCATATTATGTAAATCCATTTTTAAATAAAATTAAAATTTAACAAATCACAAGTGTGCAAAAACAATAAAATCAGCATAAAGGAAAATCTGGACACACGGCACACAATAGGCCAAATGGAATAAATGAAACATGATACCAATCACTATATACTCAATTATAATACAGTATAGATGTATTTCTACTACTGCTGTTATGCACAAAACCTAAGGAAGTGTTTGAATACAATATAAATCAATAACATAAATCATTTTTCACAATCTAACAATATGTCAGATAGATTAAAAAGTGTTGTGATGACTCCAGATAGATGTTTTAGTAAATGTTGTGTTCAATTCTGGGCCTCAAATATGAGAGTAAAATATAACCCACTGATTTGGTTCTAAGGCTGATGACAAGAATTTCAAGGAGAAGGGAGAAAAGAAAGACAAGGAAAAAATGCCAAAAATAGTAGTCTTTATTGATTGTATGTACATATTTTTTCTCATAAGTATCATTCAATCTGTATTTTGTATACATTCTATAGAAGAGGTAATATTGTATCTTACTAATAGATGAAAAGCAAGAGCTATAGAAAGTTGAAGATAATAGATCAGTGTTAGAGATTTGGTAAAAGTTAAAGTCAAGTTTGAACCCATCATTACCTGATTATTAACAACTCTGCTGTTGACAGGATCATGAGCTCTTTTTGCTACATTGAATTAAAGGACATTAAATGAGCATCACATTCAGTTACATTTTATCAAATATTTGAAAGACTCTTAGGAAGTTCTGAAAACACTCTTTACAGAAAAATATCATGATCTTGCCACGGGGACTGACTTCTGGACTTATAATTCCTAGAATTAGAGGATGAAATATAATGCTACTCCATTCCCTTCTGAGTGTGTTGTTTTGGTTTTGATTGACTTCTTTTTCCCTGTAAAGACAAGGTCTTGAAAACTGCTTAAATTTGAGGCAAAAAAGGCTTTACTTCTAAATCACTCTCCTTTGAACCAGAACTTGGAGTTCAATAAAGGAAAGAGCTATGTGTATAGAGCTGTTTAGCTGGCCAGTTGCTGCTTCGTATCCTACCAAGTGAAAAAGACTCAAGAACACAAAAATTATGTTTTATTTTCCCACTTTCAATACCTTAAGTCTATACATAGATAAATGTTGACCCGTGTTGGTCATATTTGAACTAACACATTCATTTGATCACTTGTTATTCTTAAAAGGAGGGAGAACTAAGAAGTGGAATAAGCTATCAGGTATAATGTGTATTTGGCTTTCAACTTCAATTCCCACAGTTAAAACTACAGTTTTCTGACTTCCTTGTAATTAGTTATAGGAATGTAAATCAGCTTTTACAACTAAATGCAGTGATGCAAGACTCAAATGGTAGAATTTAGATGAAAGCAACAGTTTTGCTTTCTTTTGCAGTTTTCAATTACCAAGCCAGGCTACAAAAAGGTGGAAGTTTCTCCACCAACGTCTCTGTATCCAAGCTCCAGTGTGTGGGTGTTGAGAGAACAGTTTATAGATTCTTGCTTCCTCCCTGCATGATCTCTGAACCCCAGTTTGAGTGGTTCTTTCTTAAGCTCGTGGCTACAGTGGCAGCTACCTGACTCTTTCTCCCTCTTAGGGAAGAGGGATTAGTGCCCCTGGCAGGTTAGTTCTAAGATGTTCTGGGACTTGTGCCTGCATCTAAAATCAGTCAGGTTCCTCTAGCACTTCTAACACTTTTTAAGCATCTAATTTTCTCTATGAAGCCATTTTTCTGTGTGAAATACTAGAACTGTTTCCTTCTGTGAATACTAAAAGATAGTGTTCTGAGGATTGTATCCTTAATGCCACAAATGGGAAAAAATGTATGCATTTTGGCCAGTTGATAAACTGAAAGAGAGAAATCATTCATTCTATCTCTGATGACCACATTGCAAATGGCATTAAAAGAATACAATAACACACAAATGAAGCTATTAATCCTGCCTTCAAAATCATGGGAAACTTTAGAGTAGATTTGACATTTGAATGTGCTGCTGAAAAAAAAAGGAAAAAGATTTTGCCAGAATGACATAGTGGAGGTGGAGTATTTTAACTAAGTGTAATAGCTCGAATAAATGTATGGCAAGTTGAAAGTTCATGCAATACTTAAAGAATTATGAATCTGTTTGAGTGATTGAAGAACTGGACAAAAGTCTGGGCATTGCAAGAGCAAGAGATATGACTTGAAAGGATGATCAAGGACGGACTGTCAAGTTGTAGAATATTATTCTAACATCACAAGATTGGTTAAGTGCATATTTTCTTCTTGCAAAATGCATAGGATTTGTATATTGATAAACATTATTATGCTAAAGAAATAGATTTTTGATGTGTTTGCAGAGACAGGAAATTTTTGATCATATAAAAGTTGTTAACTACTGAATAAGATAATTTGGAGTACAGCTTCCAATTCTTTACCTTTTCTCTATTTTGGAGATCTAGATCCACCTCCCTAGTCTTGTGTCCTTGCAGTCCTTACATTTAAATTAGAAGATACACCTCTTTGCCACATTGATGTGGAATATATGGATTTGGAAGGAACAAGAAACAACTTCCAAGTTTCAATTTAAATACATTTGCATCATTTGCCTTGGCTTCAGGTACTTTTCTTAGCAACAATTAGAGGAACTTGAGTAACCCCAGTTGCAAAATTACTGGGAAGACACACTGAGTGAGCCTGACTGTAACCTAAGGTTTAGTTCTTTCATAACTAGACAAGTCACTGCTGATCTACATACAAAAATAAATAGAAAATAAAGGTTTCTTTTCTTTTTTCTTGTCACTGTGATTTTTGCACTTGATCTTAGTCAAAAGGCCGAGAAGCGATTGTCGCTTATGATTTTGAAGGAGTTTATAAGCGAGATACTGACTCATTCTCCAGGAAAGCATTTTTTAACAACCCACCCTCTCGAAATGAATAGGAAAGCTTTGAAGTAACTGCTTCTAGGAGTATTCAGATAGAGGTTAACAGTTATTATTTTTCATCTCCATAGCTGCATCTCAAGTACTAACCATTATTATCTTCTGCTTGGAAGATTCTAAAAGCCATTAAACACATCCCATCATCAAAACTATGCATCACACGCAGCAAGAATGGCCTTTTAAAAAGTTCTTGAATCCTTTTATCTTCTTGTAAAAACACTTGTGATTTCAGGCTTACTTATAAAGGAATCCTTACTCCCTCCAAGACTTCCCACAAAGGCTTCACCTGTTTCTTCCCCTTCACTCTGTCTCACACCATCCTTTACTACTGCACTCAAATCACATCTCACTTTTCTGTGCCATCATCAAGTCCAGTCTTATTCTTATGTAGGATGGCATTGCTTTTTCACTGCCTTTTTATTATTATCATTGATTGTTTTATTATTAATTGCATTATTTTTTCATCATTGCCCCAAGTTTCTCCCACCATTATGTCACACATGAACCATCATCTTGATTACTTGTGCTAATCCCTGCTTGAGCATTTTCCTTGCTGTGTGGTTTACTTCTCTTGTCAGTTTCTTAGTTTTAATTTTAACTCGTCCTTTTGTTTGGTTTCCATATAGCCCACATATATGTGAGACCATCTGGTATTTCACTTTTTCTTTCTGACTTATTTCCTCTAACATGAGTCCTTCTAGCTCCATCCATATTGCCACAAATGACATGTTTGTCTTGTCTGCTTATTGCTAAATAATATTCCACTTGTAAATATACCACAACTTTTTAATCCATTCATCTGTTTGGAAACTTTTTGTTGTTTTCATAACCTGAATATTGTAAACACTGATGCAATAAACATACAAATAGAGGTTTCCTATTGAATTAGTGTTTTGGTGTTTTTTGAATAAGTTCCCAGATGTGGAATTGCTGGATGAAAAGGTAGTTTCATTTCAGTACTTTGATAGTTCTCCACACAGCTTTCCACAAGGACTGGACATTTTGCATTCCCATCAGTCATGTAAAAGTGTTACTTTCTCTCTATATTCTCATCAGTACTTGCTGTTGTCCATTTTTCTGATACAGACCATTCTTAAAGGTGTCAGGATTTTGTGAGGAGTTCTTTTTCCTTGGATACTTCTATTGCTATTTTCCACTTGCCTCTTGTACTCATACTGCCATGCTCTATTTCTTGAATGTATTTTTCAAAACCAGAAAGTAGGTTATTTACTTATTTTTTTTCTCACATAAATATATATTACTGAATTCAAAACGTATTTGTGATTTAATCTTATTAAAAAGACCAGGTGAGTGTATAATTTACCTGACAAAAGAAAATTAAGTGACTGAATCCATACATCATTAAAGAGATAATAGTGCATATTTAATTATTGGATAGAGAGCGAAAAAAAATGAATTACATGATCATTTAATCTAAAAAAATCTCTTGTGTAATTAAACTGCATGTTTAAATGTAACTGAAAAATTTTGTGACCACATTGAGTCCTTTATTCTGCTTCTGTGCGTTACCAAATTTGAACCATAAGCTAACAAAGGCAACAGTCACTAATAAATTATTGTACTTCTGTGTTCCAAATTGTATTAAATACGATAATATCAACATCTTAACAATCTATCCAAAATGTTTCAACTATCACAGATATCTGGTCAACTGTGAAAAATGAGATAAAAGATGTGATTTCAACACTGTATATCTAGGGTGCTATTTCTAGAGTTTCCCCCCACCTAGATTATAAATCTTATGACATGGGAGAAATAATTGATAATAATATGTCTATAAGAATTACTAATGATAATAATAGGTACTAACTACTTTCTGTTTCCACCTTCTTATCTCATGATATACATTCAGTAAATGATTCTCATTCAATGATCTTATCTCTCACTTCACCTCAGTCATAAATGTCAAAATCATCCCATGGACTTTGTTATTTACATCTGCAATCTCTATCTCAAATTTTATTTTATTTTTGATCATTATCTCCTTTCTTGTTTCATTCTTAGTTTTTTCACTGCAAAATATCCTACGAGGTTGTTTAATCCATTCCTTTATTACTTTCAACTATTACTCACCTCTTCTTCATATTTTCAATTAATTATTTAACTTTAGGATCTACTGGTCGCATTACTCACTAACATGAATCCTCAATATCTTTTCCTTTTTCTTTCTGCAGAGGAAACAAATAAGATTATAATTAAAAATAGTAATCTTATTTGATATTAACTTATTTGATATTAACAAACTTATTTGATATTAACATTTTAAAATATGAAATCAGTAAAATGCATTTGTATATGCATTATACAAATATATACATAGTATAAAATATGGAATTTGATCATATATTTGCCTACTAAAATGTGTTAATTCTTAAATATGTAAAACTGAGCATTCATTAGTTATGTTACTTACATACATGAATCTCTTATGGACTGACTATATTTTCTTATTTTTTAAATTTCCTTCCATGAATACATCATATTATTCTTATATTTCTGCTTATTATTCACCTCTAAAACATAAATTTTATTTTGAATTTTAGAAACTTCACAGTCATAACAAATATACTATGCAATTTAAAATGCCATTTATTTTGTTTAGGTTCTATTAAAATGCTTTTCTCTTTACCTGATATAGTACACAGTGATGATTAATTTGCTTAGAATAAGAACTTTCATCTCATATTGATTTCCTCCAGTATTTGGACCATGTGGAAAAATATTTAAAGAATGGTAAGGAAAAAGACAATTAACTAAATGAATTCACAAGAAATATATTTTCAATTATTTTAATAGAATAACATTCTTCTTAACTAATGTGTTCTTGGTTTAAGATGGACAGCTCATTTAGATCACTTTTTCCAAAAGAATGTCAATATTTCAAAAAATTGCAGTTGAAATTCAAAACCAAACACTTAGGTAGATAATTTTAAAATATATTTTAAGATGTAGTTGTATATTTATATGTACTTAAGTCAAATACTAAGGCATTTTATTAAATTCACAAAGAGGATACACAAAGGATAAATATATATGACATTTTATATATCAAAAATGACCATTAATTAAATTATTAATAAAGATCAATTTTTGCTACGTTTTACAAAACATCATAAGAGTAAAGAAAATAAAGTTTTAATATGGCTTCCTTTTGTCTAATCAAATTATCTCCTGTATAACAAAATTTTTCTTTTTTAAAGTTTAAATATCTAATAATAGCTGTTCTTGATTAATAGGATTTTCTTATAAATATTTATTTTGAAGATTAATTACTTTCATTTAGGCCTTAACTTACCAATAATTCTTGCTTTTTTTCTTTAAATTTGTATGAATTTAAGAAATTTCTATAAATTAGAAATAAAATTTGTTGGAAAGCAATCAAATAGGAATACATTTTCATTTTTACTTATTTTAAAAAGGTCTTTTTCTTTTTTCTTACTCAAATTTCTATATTGGGTAAATAGGTATTAAACAGGACAAGGTGAGTGTTATATGTGAACTATCTGTTCTTGTTTTGTTACTTGACTGTCTACAATTATTTCTAAAACAATTAAAATCAAATTTCATGTTGAAAATAAGTTAACTCTTTGCTGAAACCATTTTTATGTTTTTGGAATGGCTACCCTTTTACTCAGTTGTTTGCAACTTTGTTTTTAAAAAGGACAATAAAATGATCAAACTGTGACATTTACCAAAAAATAGTTTATTTATAAATATTGTGAATAGCATTTGTTTATAAGAATCAACTGAAAATAATAAAATTCTGAAATTAAGTGTAATCTAGTTTCATTTTGTATAAGATAAATTTGTATAATATATGTTTGTTTAAAATGTATAATATGGTTATGTTTATTTACAATCCTTGTAAATAATTGCCTCTTCCTAAATTAAAAGTATGCACTTATATTAAAATAGCAGATCACTTTCTGCAAGTACAATAAATGTTTACAAATTGCTTTTGCATCTGGATTTTAATACACTTAATCAATTAATAAGTGGTAATTTTGGCATGCTTTACAATGTAACTCAAAAGTCATTGAAGAATTGTTAATTTTCTCACAGGGTAATCATTAATACAATACTTAACATACTCTCTGTGTGAAGTCTCAAGAGGGTATTCCACTTACTTGATTTCTAATAATTTGGATAGCATAATTTATTGTCCAATACTGCTCATTTTTATCTCTATAGCAAGGATTAATTGACATCAATTTTAAACCTGCTTTGGTACAGCTATTTTCCTCAATACTGCTGAGGATGACTCTGGCTCTGGTACCAAATTTATAATCCTTGACCCCATTGTAAAAGTGGAATATGGGCAAAAAATGAAAGCTTTATTATCTATGTAATCAATTTATGGACTTTTCCTTTTATTTACAATTACCTGTTTGAATGTGTATAGATATCTTCTTGCTATTGTTTGTCCACATTTTGGATGACTGGAAGAATTTCCATCAAAAAATTTCAACATAAATAATGCAAAAAGAAACAAGCAAAGAAGACAAACAGGATTAAAAATAATCTAAAATGTGTGTTTTAGACTTTAATTATAACAACTACCTTATCAACAAGAGAGTTTCCTATGCATTATAACTATGATTAATAAGCTTTGTAAGACATTGCTCACCCTGCAGAAATTAATTGCCCTCATCATCGTAAGTCATCACCGAAAATTGAAAGGACAATTGGTTCCATAAAAATCAAACTTGCACATTTGTCTGAAGTTTTTGAATAGTATTAATGCATTGCATACAAATTTTTCACAAGGGATATAGGCAGCTTGATCCATGTTTAAATACAGAAACAGCTACAAGCCATCAGCTCTTACAATAGATTTATAAACTTGGCATTAACATAAGATTGCTGATGCAACTAGTTGTAAAGATCTGTATCAGGAACTCTGACCTAGTAACTGAAGTTGTGTCTTAAGACAAAGACCCTTGAATGTGCCTTTCACAGATAAAGAAACAGGATACAGTAGTGATATCTTCACTGTTTGCAAATGTAATACCGAAATCTCTTAGAGTCTCTGAGAATAAATGACACTATGAGGGAAATGAATGTTCCAAGAACTTGAAATAAAATATCAGACATCCATGGGTAGACAATCTCTTTAAAGATTTAAGGTCACCTCCATATCAAAAGCCACTATTATAGTATCATATAATTTCTTTCTCTTCCTTCTCTTCCTAAGCATCTTTTGAATTTTCCATAAAGTAAATGCCTAGATTAATTTTTAAAGATAGTAAACTTTCAGTACTTTTCCTTTAATTTTGATTATTTGATTTTCAAGAACCAACCTTGATGTTCTGTTAATATCTGACAAATAGGATAAAAACTAAAGCACAAAATATAAGAAAGCTCAAACAATTTGCCACTCTATCAATTTTTGTCCTCTAATTTTGCAAATTCAGATAAAGAATGAAGCTGGTTTTCCCTGTTACAAATACATACAACCAGTATTTAGCTAAGAAAACATTTTAGAATCTTTAGAAAATTAAATTTCTTGCTATCCTTAGCATCCCAGTCTAATATTGCTTTCTTCCCTGCTCCTACACATCACCTAACTCAATTTATGATTGAATTTAACACATGCATAAAAATAAATAAAAAAACACAAGAAAATACTGACTTTTGTAAAGTCAAGAGTCAACTATTTCTTGTTAATAAATCTCATAATCTTTTTAGACTTAGAAATATCATATAGAACAAGAAATTTGAACAGAATTTTGTGTTAACAAGCCATCCTTGAAACCAATGCTAAATGGAAAAAAAGGACTAAGAAAGATATAGGACTAAAAATTTCCCTCTATGTTCTTGAAAACTGTAACTTCATCTTAGTTTCATTAACTATCATAAAATACCATAGCCATCTCCCTCATGTCTCTTCCATAACTGAATTAGTCTTATCATGAAGATTTCATTTTATGACACAATGACTTTCCACAAACATTCGAACTCCAAAAACACAGTTTTGGGATTAAAGTTCCCTTATATCAGTTCGGTGATGGACCTATATTCTGTCTGTAGCAGCCTCCTTTTTATCATCTATAACATCTTTGTTAAGCTCAAACTCCTCAAGTAATAACTACTAAAGCATGATCCTGATCTCAGTCCCTGCATATCTTGTTCCATACCTCATCTAACCTCAGTTTACTTATGTTTATTAAGATTTCAGCAGGATTTGATATTTTAAGTGAGCTGTATTCTCACTGAACTTTTCACTATCAATACTACAAAATCTTTCCAAACTCGTTTCTCCCTGCAAAAATAAATTAGAGTCTCAATGGTTAAAAATTTTAGCTAGAGGATTTTGGAGTATGTGTTTTAATCCATTGTATATTGATATAGAAACTAAAATTATGTAGATAATGCACTTAGAATTTTTCTTCTAATTTCTTATTTTTCTAAATCAGGTAACACTATTAATTAATGTTATTATTTTAAATACATGCAGATATCATATACCTTAATAAATTGTCATCAAGAAACAAAAATTTGTGAATCTCATATGTATAACTCATTCTATTGGAAATTTTAAAATAATTTTTTTTCAAAAAGTACATTATGATGATTAAATCAGCAGTTAATGTTTTAATAAGATTGAATAGGCTAAATTAATGCTAATATGTACATATGCCAATAAATTAAAAGTGTTGAACTGATGTGATATCAGTTTTTACTTTGTATTATCTTACAAGGTCTAAAAATATGTTTACTATAGAATTATAAATTTAAGAAATGAATGGTGCATTTTAAAATATGTTCAGAAGTACCTAGAGTTTACTTTAATTTTACAAATTATCTGTCAAAATGTGTTCTTGAGGAACTAGGTCTCAACTAAATGGATATCAGAAGTTAACTTTATAATTACACAATGAATTTTCCACTACATCCCCCCATTGGAGGTAACTATTGTCACTGCTTTGACTTCCTTTTCAAAAAAAATCATTTGATGTTTCAAATTTCCATTTTGTAGCAAATAAAGGATATATTATAAAGGGTAAAACTTAAAATGTCATTCAACATTTTATGTTAAAACAATGATGTCACTTTCAGAGGATTATAGCCAATTTTCCCCTGGAAAATATAAATATTTTTAAATCAGAAGAATGCAAGTGTTTTCTTTAGAAAAAGACAAGCAAAAAATATTTCTAGTAATCTGATAAGAATTATGATTTAAAATTTCTTATTCACTTAGATGGAAATCACTATATTTAAAGTACGACTCATTCTAAAGAAAGACAAGAAGAAATTTACTTTTAGCTAATGTTCCAACAACCATTCTCTCTTTTTTTTGTCTGTCTGACCAAGCATATGAAGACAAAATAGACTCCATACATGTATAGTCTTTAGATTGAGCAATGCATGTTGAATAATCCTGCATAATTTGGTCATTCCTCATTTTTGTTGACATTTCCATTTTCCAAGATTATTTAATACTTGCAGGAAAAGAATTTGGCATATCTTTGTCGAAATACAGAAGGAATAAATAAAATTATAAAAATGATACAAGAAATAAAGGTAATAGGTCATTGTTTGCTTTCATGTCCCATGCCAGAACTTAATTTGACATCTCTATATCCATATATTTTCTCCCCTATGGAGACATCTGAATTCTGTATCAATATTTATTACATATCTAGAATAAAAAAAGTAACTATAACAACAGATGCACAATATAAAAATATGATTAATGTGGTTTTCGGTTGGCAAGAAGTCAAACATTTTAGCATACATAAAAGTTGTTCCTTATTTCATTCACTGAAAGATATCTAAAATCATTTGGTAACTTATTTCTAACAAAAGCAATAACAGCAACAAACTTAGATTATTATCACAATTTCTTTGTCAGTTTCTATCTCAGATTTAGCCAATGGAACACACAGAGGTAAATCTTGAGACTATCATAATAAACTATTTGTTTTATATAATTATTTTAAACGTAGAACAATTTTATGTGACTGTATTGTTGTTTTATAAATAAAATATATTATGTTCATTAACAATATTTTCCATTCATGTTTTTGCAACCCATCTGAGACACTATAATGTTTAAAACAAGACAAAATATATAAGAAAAGCCAACTATGAGGACAACTATAAAGAGGAGAAAAAATTGTATGCATGCATGTACATAAGAGTTCAAAATATGAAATAGTTGCATATCATTTACAAAATTTCGACATACTACACCCTATCAACCAATACTAATTTAAAGGACAGGATTTGGAGTTGCTTTGTAATGTACACGAGCAAACACATTAATTTCTACAGGAGCTTACATTCAATTCCGGACTATCGAGTTGGAGACTGGTTTTAACAATAAGGTCACATGAAATAAATTAAAAGGAAAAAAGTGGAAAGGGTAAGAGAAAAGAAGGAGCAAGACATTATGGTAGGTAGGTGGATAAATGATAGGTAGAAGGATAGATAGATAGCTGATAGATTGACAGAACAAGTGGGAAAAAAGCAGTGTGATTTACAATCTGGTTTGCTCTCTAGTAACTCTCTCAAACTTACACTGACAGACATAAGGAAACTACATAAAAAAGGTGATGAATGTTCCTGTTTCTTCTCTTCAGTAGTCTTCCTGCCTGTCTATTCAGAGACACACACTTGGGAAACATCTCAAGTACAGTATCAGTGAGGCAATACCCAGTTTCTTCAGCTGCATATACCATAGACAGTAAATCAAATGCAGTCATTGTTGATCCAAGTTATTTTAACATCTTTATTTTTCCTCTGATGGATGAGCTAAGGACATGGGCCTCATCCTGAATGATTGCAACTGCATGAAAGAGTCCTGGCTTTGGGTTATATTGCTAGAGAAAGCATCTTTTTGCTGTGGGTCACTGCAGGTTTTATTTCAAGGAGATTAATCCTTCTGAAGTAGAAAGATAAATTTTTGGCATAATACTTCCGAGTAGCTCTCATGGATATGGTGAATTTACTGATAATGATGCTTACTGATTCTATCAAGGACAAAGGATATTCAGTCCAGCACAGCATTCATCATCTAGGGGATAAGAAGGGGGAGTCAAATATCTTAGACACAGTTATTTCCTTATTTCTGTGGATAGGGAGCTGTGGATGAGACTTAACATGTTCTTTCACCAAAGAAAAACAAACCACTGGTAACACAGCCAATGTCTGATCTCTCACACACTTTGGCATTTCTACATGATAATTTCTCTCAGTTATTGAAGATCAATGTTGGGGTTACAGTGTTGAATGAACACTTTCCCTAGAATAATTACATGAACAAATATGAAAAATTGCTTTTTGTTGTTTATTTTTCTGAAAAGGTATATCTAGACAAAGAATGTAACTTGTATCTAATAGTAAATTATATTGATTATAGTTTTTTAGCTATTTGAAACTTCTAAAAAGTAAGTCCATTATTTTTTAAATTTATTTTTACTTCCCATTCCTATTAACACAATTCAGATTGTGTATATATTATGCATAAAATGTTAATGTGCAATTTTCTGTCATTTTCCCTTCTAATTATATTTGTAGAGATAAAGTTGGCTTACATCATTATATATACTTTATATACTATATTTACTATAGGTTCAAACTTCTACAATTATGTTTTCCCACCATGCCCAACATCAAATCTCCAATAATCCTACAACATATTCCATTGGGTTCCCTTTCTCCATTTCGGCTTTGTCAGTCTTTCTGGTTGCCACTGTTTTGCAATTAGGGGTCAAGTGATTATTGATTAGGTTTTGTCTGATCTTTTCATTTCTCTAAATTCCTAAAAAAGTCACACTATTTAATATTTTATTTTTTATTCAGATTCATTTCACTTAGCATTAGCTCTTATTGATACAAATCATAAAAGCTTTTTTAAATATAGCTGAAATTTATTTCAAGGCTATATTTTATCTACTTCTCTCTATGAACATTGTTTCAAAAGTAAACCATTGTAAACAGTGCTGCAATGAACACAGAAATGTTCACCTTCCTTTCAATTAATGATTTTTTTCTGATAAAAATAGATATGAAATTACTGTATCATAAAGTAGAGATCTATGTTTAATATTTTGTAATAACAATATTTGCAGTTTTCCATAGGGATTGGGACAATCTATTCACCAACTGTTTCTGAGGGTTGATTTTTCCTATATACTGGACAAAATTAATAGTTTCTGGTCTTTTTGATAATGGGTCATTTTCATGGGTGTGAGATGATATTGCTTGTGATTTTGATTTGCATTTGTCTGATGGCAAGTGAAGATGAGAATATTTTTTCATGTTCTACGACCATATGTGTATATATATATATATATATATATATATATATATACACATATATACATATATATATATATATATTTGAAAAGTGCCCAATTAGCTCTTGTGTCCATTTTGTGATTGAATTAACCATTTTGTTTTTACTACACTCCATTGGTTCTTTATGTATGTTGGATATCAGCCCTTTGTCAGATGTGTTACAAACAATTACATTTTTACTTCAGTAAGATGTCTTTGTTTTAGTGATAGTTTCAGTCTGTAAAACTTTCTAGTTTGGTATAATCCCATTTGTTTATAATATTTGTTTTTTATCCCCTTCCATTTAAAGAGAAACTGCCATAAACATCTCCGAAGCTGATATTGTTAACTATTTTATCTTTGTTTTCTTCAATGTGTAATTCTAGGTCTCATATCCATGTCTTCAACTCATTTTGAGTTACTATTTTTGTAAAACATGGGATAATAATGTATTTTTACTTGTGCATGTGACTCTCTAATTTTACAAATGCAATTTATTAAAGTTTTTTTTTTTACCTCACTGTATAATCATACGAATGTCAACTGTTGGTAATCACTTGGTTAAACACTTGAGGTCTGTAGATTTGCAGCTAACTATAATTTGGCAATTAATATTTCATGACTAAGTGGTGTTTATAGTGAATGGGAAATTCTTCTTAAATAAATCTTAAACATTTTTATGTGTAACTGAAAATATTCATGTTTGGGAAAACATAAACAATAATAGAGAGATACTAAGTTGCATACATAAAATTCAACATTTTTCCTGAATGACACCAAATTATAAGTCTGTCTGGAAAACTTATCTGGGAATAAATAAAATCATTCTTTATCTCACAAACAAGTGTTAATAAATATTAGTGTGTAATATGTGAACTCTTGATTTTGAGATTGAGATATGGTGGAATTGGGAACAAGAGATTAAAATTAAAAAAAAACATATAGTGGACAAATTTTAAAGTGTGTGTGGTTATAAGCTAAGAATACTCTCTGAAAACAATGAATAGCTTAGGAAGGCAATGAAGGAGTGAAGTCTGGAATGAACTTGAAGAGACATTCAACAAAAAATAGACATACTCTAAAGAGTACACTAGAAGGTAAAGCTGAGACTCAGCTAAATAATTTTGGAGCTGTTTTTAGCATCATATATATATATATATATATATAATTATACATATATATGAAGATCTAAATTATAAGACTTGATTAAAACAGCACTCTTAAAAGAGTGCATCTGAAAAATACTGAAATAAAATTGATAGCAAACCAGATATTATTGACAGTGATTTCCCCTTGTCTACCTACTGCCAGATTTTTTCTTTCTCATTTTACTAATTTAGCAGCATTACTGCATCTCCGATGTTAGCCCTATTTATGTATTTATCAACTAAATGTTTTCATTTGTACTCACACTTAATTTATTTGCCTGTAAAATATTTCTCGTGTGTCTATAGGTCATCTGTATGACTTCTTTAGAGAAGTGTCTAGCGATTATGTACTTTTTTTTATTGAGTTGTTTTTTATTGTTGCTGAGTTATATGAATTCTTGATATATTTTGGAATTTAGTCTCCTATGGCTGCAACTTCCCTTTAGTAGGAACATCTCTTTAATCCAGGTTTTCATTGTCTTTATACTTAGCCATTATACCTAGACATTGACTATATCCTGTGGCTTAGCAGAAACCCAGTTTTAAGTCAATAAGCATTCAACTCCTTTTTTTTCAAAATTTATATATATTTTAGTTGTTTGTTTATTTATTTGTTTATTTGGTATGTAGTTTTTATTTTATTAGCTTTTAATTTATATTTGTTGCATATTTTATTTTTCTTTCATATATATCATATACCATATATATATATTTCATATATATATAATTTATTGATTGCACCTGGCAGAATTTCAAATTGTCCATTTAACCTTGAATTGCCATCTACAGATCAAGAAGTTATTTTCTGGTCTCAGTAAAGAGCTCTAGAAGGTACTCCTAATGTGCAACAGAATCTGGCAGTCTCCTTATTCAGTTCAAAGTCACTTCCAAGGGAAAAGAAGCTCATTACTCATGAGTATCTCCTCCTTACACCCCCTTGTTGCCTAGGTCCTCGACAAAGAATATTTTACCGCAGAGCTCTTGGAACATATACTTGCTCATTCCAATTTTTATTTTTTCTCATATAGCCCAAAATAACAGCAGTCTCAAGTTTCAGGAATGGTTAATGCCCATGTTTATATAGGAAGCCACAATACATTTCTGAGAGCAAGCTAACTATTGAATTGCAGGAGGAATTCTAGTTCAAAGTCGCAGTTCTCAACTCTGGAGATGGTCAGAAGCTTGTTCCTTAAACTTACAAATCTTTATTTCATATATAGCTCTCAAGCAGTGAACTTATCTGTACCAACTCACTAACATATATTCCACTTTTTTTAGTCTTGGAGAATCTTATTTGTTCCTATTTATATATCCAGTTAATATTGTTTGAAGTTCTAATTTACATGCTTTCTATTTTAAAGGTACAATCTCATTCAGATACAATGTTAACCTAAAAATATATTCCAGTAAATAATGACTAAACCACTTCAAATATGTCACTTTCCACCCTGACTTTTACCTTAATTTTATTTTTCTTGAACCTAGAAATTAAATTTAGAAATGAAATATTGATATCGAAACTTTCATATCTTTGGTACATAAGTTCGCAAACTATTTATATGGAAACTATAATTTGTATCTTAGGCAGGATTCATGATTGCAATTTGTTCAAAGGTGAGAGGATGAAAGTTAAACATCTGTAAAATAAGGTTAAAAAAAAAAAAACAAATTTGCCAAGTGTGAACTGCTTGCCACATTTCCATTTGTTTCATTTTGCTTGACTTTCCAACCATAAAATAAATTAGATTTTGATCTAATTTAAATCTCTGAAAATTCAAAACTGTGGATTTCATTACATTTTAAAAGTCAATAGAGTTCAATATATTTCTCATAGATAGCTACTCAGATAAAGAAGAATTATTAGGAATAATGTTCTAATTTAAGCAAAAATGTATCTTAATTTATTCAGTTTCATCTCATGTATAGTCAACCAGACTTGAGATCGACAATTTGGACTGTACTGTCTAATAAAATCAAAAGAAATAGCAATAAGAGATAAATGTAAAATTCTGTGTCATTATGATAAAATAATGATGAATAGATTGGTGATATTCAGAAGTCTGGGTAACTTTGAATCCATCATATCCTCTAATACTACATTTATATCTATCATTTTGAGTTATTAATTCCCCATCTAATATTCTTTCTTGGGTTTGAAAAGGGAATCCCTTATCTAATACTGTAAAGATTTGGCAAAATACTTAAGTATTTTTAAGAGTTTACATCAAAATAATTCAATTTATTTCCTTTTCTAACTGTGAAAAAAGATGAAATAACAGAAAAATAACATGTTTATTATCTGTCTTTAATATTTGCATTTCTTGGTAACTTCTCTTTCTCTCCCTTTACATAGGAAGGAATAAACAGAGAACACAGCAGATTTTTTTTAATTTATACATTTAAAAATACTAAAATGTATTTGTAAAATGTACTAAAAAGACAAAAGAATTAGCAGTTTATTCTCTTAATTCATGAGAGTATCTTTTGGCAAAATTGATATATAGTGATATATAACAGTATATTGATTTCAAATGTACATGATGATTAATGATTAGATGTTTGCATATTTTATCAATTGATGACCAAAATCATTTTAATTAACATCCAGTACCACCCATAGTTTTTTTTTCTCATGTCAAACACTTAAAATCTACTTTTTAATATGAAACAGTATTATAGTCAGCATTTTATATAATATGGTACTGTATACAATACAATATTATGGTCAACATTTTATGTACTACATCCTATGACATTTATTTTAATGGAAATGCATACCTTTTAACCCCCTTTACCACTTCTCAAGGCCCCCAGCATCTGTTTCCAATAACCACCAGACTGTTCTCTGTATCTCTGAGTTCACATGTGCTCACTATTTTTTTAATTGTTTGTTTTGTTAATTCATGTTTTACATATGAGATCATAGTATTTGTTTTTCTCTGCCTGATTTCACTTAGCATAGTACCCTTAGGGTTCATCTGGGTAAGAAATGTCAAAATTTTCTTATTTACAATTGAATGGTAAGAACTGAACTTGGCCTTTTCTCAACTGTAATATATAATATTTATTTTCTCATCTCATATTCTGTTTCTTAAGGACATAGATCAATTTATAATCTGTGAAAGAAAGTTTAAGGGAACCTCCAGGCCCTTCTTGTATTTAGGACCAGATGCAGCCTCTCTACAGAGAAGTTGCTTGAGAGGCCTTAGCGGATCAACCTAAATTAGTTCAGCTTCTGCTGTTGTTCTTAGTGACATGCCAAAATCCAAGGATTCACAGTAAGATAATCGTTCTGCTTTATTGCTTTGAATCGGTTGGCAACTTCTGCTTCCTGTGTGGTGGGAGAAAGTACTGAATATCTCTGAGTCTCCTGAGTATGTCATTAACATAAATTGCATTTATTCTCTGTTGGAAACAAAACTGATTGAAAACAACATGGTCATCTTGTGTCTGATTCACCAGGAATTATTTCAATTAGATTGTTAATGCTATAGTATTTTCTTCATGGTACTCACAGGGATCATCCTGTACTTTCCAACCTATTATTAGGAGACAATTTATATTTATCCCCTTGCAATTTTCCTTAGATAAAAGGTTGAGTGAGCATAGACTTAATATATAACTATACAAAAAGATCTAATTAATTTGGGGTACTTATTTTTATTTACATGTCTATGTGTTTTAGAAATATTAATTGGGTTTAAGGAAAAGGTGACTGAATAGCTCACAGATCTTCACAAAGAAGTAGAACATTCTTTTTATTTATTTATTTATACTTTTAAATCAAAGAATCCTGAATAGTAAACTCCAACATAATTTAATCTTTCCATAGAGACATGCATTACTTTCTAATGAGAAATGTCCCAGAGTCTCCTTAAGGTAATGGATATTTTTGCTGCTATGTATGTGGAGAGGTTAATATTTTAAGTTCTTCTCCTAAGGTAAGATTCTCCTGCACATCTAAGTTAGGACATCTGACTCTCAGCTCCTCACCTACAAGGGGCTTTCATGGGGAGCCAATTAGCCATTTTATTATTTTGTCTGATGCCTTAGTTCTGATTTCTCAAGGAGATTTTTCAAAATTTTGCTAGTATGTGTGTGGGCAGGGAGGGATGTGTATAGTGTGTGTGTGCACATGTATGTCATCTCTGTGTAATTTAAAATTTCAGACACTTTAGTATATCTGATTTTATGGGGTATAGACATGGTTAAGTTTAAGAGGTTGGTAACTTCACTGGGCCGATGACGATCTCCAAATCTAGATTTCCAAAAGCGTAAATACTGAGGGATATTTACTCTTGAAGGCAATCTATTTAAGAGTGGGAACTTGAAACTTGTAGTATAAGGAGGAGAAATTCTTCCCTCTATATATGTGAATAATTTAATCATTGGTACAATATCATTATTGTGTCACTTTTCTTAACATCAAGTTCCTCTTGAAAAGGGCAACAGAATTGTTTGTTTCCACTCATGGGATTGTTATTAAAATTAATCTGCAATAAGATGGTAAAGTTTTTGCTCCTTTTTATGCTATACAAATAAATTATTGGTAGTAAGTCCATCATTCTCTACCTTTTCAATGCTCTACTTTAAAAAAACCATGGAAAAATAAATAACTAATTTGTAAAATGCTGCATGTTTTCTTAATTGATGATTTACAACAGTACAATATAAAGTGCTCTACAAACTTCAATGCTGATATTTTTCCCACACAAAGTTCCACCAAATTCTTTGATATAGGAAGTTGTTTTTAACAGCTTTGCATGACAGTCAGGTGTCTTTTGGAACAACATCAAACAAAGAATTCTCAGAAAAAATTTCTTTTGATTCTTCAGGGAATGATGACTATTGTGAGCTCGCTGTCCTTGCTGCATAGAAGCTATTAGAAACATTCTCCTTTGGGAAAATGATGCCAAGCTTTAGAGCTTTCTGTAATCTTCTGTGGGTGGAAGAGTTCTTTCAATTCTATATTTCTTCTCTAATGGCTTGAATGTATGCATGCCATGAGGATAAAACTGTGAGGATCTGAAGAAGGTCAAGTAGTGATGAAGGAAATTCAGCAAAGTAAACAAATTTTCAGACATTTTATTGTTTTCCTGCTACTTTATTGTGTAGTATGAGTTCTTTTTCTTTCTTTCTTTTTGACAATTAAGATTTCACTTAAAGGCTGATTTGGACCACTCACAATTCTGGAGTAATTTCAGGTGTTTTATAATGAAAATGAAAGAAAAAATATATACATTTAGTGACATTTTTATTTCTCTGCTCTGTGCCTCACTATTTGGCACCAGGAGATATGCATTGATGCCAAGCTGCTAAATTTTAGGTACTGCCACGTCGGCTGAACTGGTGCTGTTCATACTCGGATGGAGGCTATTACAACTCATGACTACTTTTTTCTATATCTTCTTTTCTGTGCTTAGCTCCCGAAGGGCTGTTCAATCAAGACTCAATAAAAATTGTTGAACTGTTTGGCTTTTTATTGAGAGCTTTGACGCAACAGCCCCACAGGAGTTCACTGAAGAGAGGATTAGCCTCGTTGTCAAAAAGAGGCAAAAAGAATGCCAAGGACAAGGAAAGGCATAAAAGCCAAAGACTGTAATGTACTGTAATTGAACAATTTTGTTACCTTTAGAAAGAAAGATGGTGAGCAAGATGTTAATTGGAAGGAAAAAAGAATACTGCAGAGGACAAAATTTATTATTAAAAAGCATTTGCCTATAAGATTTGTTTTCATTTACATAGATACAAAAAGTACCTATTAGGATGACCTTACAATGCTATTGATATAGCTTGATAAAGAAGAATTTATTCAAGCTACATTACCTAGCTAAATCTCTTGTATTTAGACAGGTCATGTTTTTATAATTTTTGTCATAGAAATATTTAACTGAACTTATTAGCAATATTCTTAAGAATTTTAGGTTTGCTATCTTTCTAAAGAAAGATTAAAAATTTTATCTTAACATTTGTATAAATATATAAACTGAAGCATACAAAATCTGGAATAATTTCTGTGTTGGGGAAAAGAAAATTCACTATAATTTGGAGAATCAGATATCATCTGAGTTTATTAATTAATGCATTCACTCTACTTGATCAATTACTCTACTAGGATTGGGAATAAAGACATGAAAATAACACAAAATCTTATCTTTAGAACCATATTGAAATCATTTGAATAAACTACCAAGTGATGTATAGACATATGCAGAAAATCATCAATAATATTTATGTCAATTGAAACTAAAGTATGATGAAACAGTCATTATGTTTTTTAATATACCAAGAATAATTTACTGAGCAATTACATTGGTAAACAAGCTCTAGAATCTATTCACACTATTCATCTACTCTATACTCTTTTGATCTGTGCTATGTTCCTATTTTCTAAAATTAAGAAAATAAGCCAACAATGTCTAAGACTTTTTTAGAGAATATGGTTATTGTATTCTATTTTTGTGTTTTTATTAATCCTTTAGTCTTAAGAAAGTTGTATTGACCAAAACTAGGAAATTAAATTTTGTTCTAGAAATATTAGTCATTCAATAGTCTCACCATCTTAGAGTTAAAACCAATACACTGATCCTCAATACCATCATCTCTACATTTATGAATCTTACCTTGACTGCCTCCATGTTTCTTTCCATGGTTAGTAAAAAAATGGCAATATTGCCATATTATCCACATCAATTATATTGCATTTTTGGGTGCAGAATAATAATGTGACTTTTTGGAAACTTCATCAGATGACTCTAGTGTTGAGTCAAGAATAAGAAGTATCTTCTAGTTCTAGTCAGAATGATAAAAAAACTAGAGCCAAAGATCATGCATATTAGTTTAACGTTCTTGGACTATTTTATGAATAAAATAACGAGATATGGTGAAAAATATTTTAAATAGAATAAATGACTATTACTCATCTATTTGTCATAAATTTATTCCAAAACTGAATAAGTTATATCAATTATTAACTATTAGTAAATAAACACTATCATTTGATAATAAAAACTGAATAGGTACTTCCAATAACACTATATATTAAATCTTTTGTATGTGAAAAAATTAGAAATCTTTAATTTTTGTGTTGTGACATACAATCTCCCCACAAAATATTTGATTACAAATGAAAAATCTGCCACAGTTACAACTATTGATTACAAAAATAACTCTCACCAGACACTTCTTTAGTCAATCAGTGTTAGTATTACCAGTAATGGGAGAATTAAATTGTGTGTCATCTGTTATATGCAATGAAAAAATGCATCATTACTTCTTCTATATTTGACAAAAATGCATTATCAGAATTGCCTCTTGAGGAGACATAAAATAGAACTATTCTTATTTCACTACTTATCATTTTTTTTTTTGTATTATTCATCACGTAGTCATTAGCTTTAGGATCTTTTGCAATTTTTCTTAGCTTAATTAATTGTTAATGTGATGATTTTGTTCATTGTGAGACTTTTGGAAAGAGATGTTTATGTAACAATTTCAGATTGTGCTAAAGGGATTTATCTTTAACTCTTAGTTGAACTCTCCCTCTTGGAAAGGTATCCTCTATTCTCCCAGATTTGGACTTAATCTATTATTTCCTGCTTGGCTCTATTCTGGTATATTCAGTCTTTTTTGTTTGTCTTATTTAGAAGTTCAAGAATACACAATTTTTGGGCATGTTTGCTAGGTTACTTTTGGGAAACTGTCAGCAAACAGCTATGCCAGTGGAACTGCTACTTGAACTGTAACAATTGTTTCCTAGAAGCTCATTTGTGAATTGATAATGATCTCTGTGTTTTTCCCTTCACCAATCTGTCCATGTTTCTGATATATGTTGGGAATACTCCCAGGATATTTCCACACCAGAATTATCTGGAATTCTGAGTAAATTGTTAATCAAAAGAAAAATTGACCTTTATTATTGTTGCTACTGCTGCAGCCTTAAAAAGTAGTTTTCCATGGTTTTCTTGTTTTATGGGTATTCATTCCTATATGGTCACTTTTAAATTTTTAAATTTGTTTCATGAGTGGTCTTTTTCCAATCAAAGGCTAACATGAAGATAAAGGCTACATCAAAATTTATCCTTATGCTTAAAATGTTGTAGATGACTAAATAGTGAGAAAAAGAAGAATATTTTAATATAAGAAAAGGGAAATTTTAATGAATGTTGCGAGAAATGAATCTGGAAAATATATAAAATAAAAAGTGATTCAATAACAATCCCTATGGAAAATCATGAAAACCAGATAAGATTCCAAATATAATCTAAGTCAATCATTATTAAATGTTTTTCAACATCAAAGAACCACAAGTCTAAGGAATTTCACACATTTTCCTCATCTCATGAGAATTTTTTTAAAAAGAAGGTTGTGAAGGAGCTTGTGGTACCTTAATATTATTTAATTTTATGATCACTTTTCTCCAAGATACAACTTAGCCTTCAGTAATGGAGGTTAAAAATTGTGTCTCTTTCATTCAGATAAAGACAGGAAGTGGTAATTTCTTTAAATGAGGCCAGTGCATAAATTTACTATATCTGTTATACAAACATGCAGATACAGTGTTTGAAGCTTTATGTTCAAAGGCAAAACAAAAAAGATAAAGACTTGAATGGGAAGCATGTTGGTGTCTCTGTGTGTATTTGCATATGCACACTTTTTTAAAAAAAAATCCATTCTCGAAAATTAGGAAAGACAATATGATTAAAATGATGCTCAATTACTAGTAAACATTTGAATGTAATGAATTCAGGTAGACAAAACAACTGGAGATGTTTAATAGTTCATATATATATAATTACATAAAATTAAGAAGTCTCATGGCGTATTTAGAATTTGAGAAATATTTAGTAAATTTTGAATTTCAAATGAGAAGGTGTTGATGTGCCTAGAGAGAATATTATTACATGAATTTAAAAATAATCATCTGGAGGAAGCTAGACTTTAACTCAAGGATTTTTAAGAACTTTTAAACATCATGCTATATAGCCATTTTTGTTTGTGTTTCTGAAGAGTACTCTGTCCAAAATATAGGGATGAGATGAGATAGGGAAGAAAGTTTATCATTGCAATTGATCTTGAGGTCAAAGATATTGCTAAATATATGCTATTAATCATTGAGTCCTTAATGTGAATAATCATAGTGGATTTTTTTGATATGTAAGGGAGAGGAAATGAGTTGGAATGAATGTTTACAGAACTTGTTGACTGGATATAATGTGGTGGGGAAGTGAAGGAAACAAATGAGACGAATATGCATAGATATGCCTGGTTTCCTAACTCAGCTTCTTGGTGGAGATAGTGACTTTCACTATTAAAAGGAATCATGGGGTAGGGATAGATTCATAAACAATGGGGGCAGATTTCATCTTTGTTGTAAGTACATGTGGGTAATCTAAGTGCAAAACATCAGTAGTCATTTAAACTTATAAGACTGAAGCTTACAAAATGGATTTGGGCTGTGAATATGGATTTTGTAGTCATAAAGAAGACAAGGACAATGAAGTTGCATAGGGTGAGTAAGTAGAGGGAGATGAATATAACTGTAATAAACTCCAACATTCAAGAAAAGTCAGAGGGTTCACAAAGGCAACTGGAAAGGAACAGCAAGTGAGATAGAAGATGGGAGAGAAAAGTGTTATGATATTGAGTGCAAAGCACTTAGCTGAACACTTCAAAGTTACCTCTGATGTTTGAAACCTCAAAGCAAAACTATGTGGTTTGTGCCACAGGGAAGCAATTCTGTATGAATGTAATTTTTAGTGTAAATAGTTCTAGAATGCTGAAAGTATAAAAATAAGTATGTTTAGGTCTAACTCAAGATAAATAACATTGGTGATATGGGGAATAGAGCAACAGAGTTTTAAGGTTGATTAAGAAAAAAATAGCTTTATGTTACCAGATATTCTATTTTTCCATATAATTTCTAACAACACTATTTCTAATTATGGCATAATTCTAGTTTAGTAGCAAATATGGATTAGAAAAATCAATATAATGGAAATTTCTCCATACATACCTGTGCTGAAATTTATTACTCAGGTCACAGTCACCTAATTAAGAGGAAGAATAGAATATATTACTTCAAATTTCTGCCAGAAATTCTGGTAGACTAATTCTCTCATCTTTCAGTACAAGTAGAGTGAATCATCTTCATGTATAGTTCTTCCAACATTTTCATCACTAACACTTTCTAATTTTAGATGTAATGACAACTAGAGTGTATTTTTGGTACAGCATGACTACCACATAACTCTTTTTACATTTCTAGACATACACAAAGGAGAGAATTCTTCTTTTTAAAGATGTTGCATATGACAATAAAAGCTTTTATTTTACTTTGCAAGCACTGATCTTACTGAGATATAATACAATTACTAGTTGAATCGTGTATTTTTTGTATTAGATACACCATAGACGTACATGTATAAGAAATACTGATAGATAATGCACAGCTAGTAACTAATTTCTATATTCTGCTTCTTAAATCAATTTTATATACACAATATATTCATTTTAACATATAATGAGATCAAATCATTTTAACATATAATGAGATCAAATCACTTCATCAATTTGAAGTGCCCTGAAGATTATTGATAGGATTTCTGGGAAAAGACTCCAAAGAGATAGAAACCAGAAATTTATATTAACTACTAATATTACCCTTTCTTCTTTCTGCAATTTGGAATACATATGGAATGAACGGAAGTCCTGAAGCAATCTTATAGGCATATGGACCAAGGAAAGGAAATTGGAGAATAGACTTGAATTGCTGACAATACTGCTGCTATCATCCAAGTCTCTGTCTCCTACTCTGAACTTTTATTCGTAAAGGGTTAAACTGCAATTCTTTTTTGTCTGAGGCACTTAACAGTCATGTTAATAAGCTGGATGATAGTTCCTAATTCTTGCAACCTGTGTATTTCCCTTTATAATACAAAAGAGACTTTCTAGATGTGACTAAGAATTTTAAGAAGTGGTTGTTATCCTGCAAAATGTAAGTAAGTTCAACTGAACACAAAGGATTGCTAAAGAAACAAGGCAAACCATGATTTGATTAGAGAGACAGATGGCACTATAGATGCATGGGTTTGAAAATGAGGGAAGGAGCTATGAATCAAGAAATGCAGCTCTATAAGCAAGGGAAAGCAAGGAAACAAACCATACCCTATAATATCCAAAAGGAATGTGGCTTTGTCAGCATCTTGATTTTTAACCCAGGGAAACTGATTTCACCTTTCTGGCCTTCTAATATATTAGAAAATAAACTTGTGGGATTTTTTGATACATAAAAAGAAAGAAAATGGAAATGTTTAATAAACTTTATAAAACATTAAGAACTTTAAGTTGGATGTGGTGGCACATGCCTGTAATTCCAGCTACCTGGGAGTCTGAAGCTAGGAATCCCTAGAGTCTACAGGTTCAAGACAACCTTGGGCAACATAATGAGACCTAGTCTCTAAAATTAAAAAAATAAATAAATAAAATACCAAATTTATGAATAATGGGATACTGTATTCTAATGCCTATAAACAAAGGTGTATTTTTTTAATTTCATTGTATTGTTTTAATATAAATAATATTTTTACATTACTGTTAATTTTTGGACAATATAGGATTTCTCCCCTCTGGTGTTTTCATTGTAGCTCTCTTACTCCGAAAGTACCCGTGATCCATCACCATGTTCTCTAGATGTGCTCTTCCCCTACCTTACTTTCACTCCTCTTCCTCTATACTCTTACATGCCTCACAACTCTTATTAGTTGTGTTTGTCTTTTCCTGATCCTTTTTGTTTGTTTGTTTTGCTTTGTTTCATTTCACATATAAATAAAGTCACCAGGTTGTGTTGTTTTGTTATAAAAGCAAAAGGAAATTACTTCAGGGTCTTTTAATTTGTAAGGAAACAATGTTTGCATAATATTTTACACATTGACACTGATAAGAAAGTAAAAATAATTTTAAACCCCCTCAAAATAAAAGATTTTATTAATGTGACTGATACTAATAAATAGTAGCTACTATATAACAGGTATTGATAACTAATATATTCCAACTCAATCTCATTATGCAATCTCATTAAGGAAGATGAAACTTAAAAAAATAAAAATCATTATTTCTTACTCTGTGATAGTGAATAATTTCTTTGTTGAATTGGAGTCTTGTAGATATACAATAGGTAATCGTTTACATTATTACATTATATAAAAGGAAATATAACTGATTTGAGGAGTTTAATAGCTGTATCAAAGGATTAGTTCCAACCTATTTATTCAGTCTAAAGTACTAAAACATCTTTCAATAATTTCCAAAAGAAAGTATATATTGCTGATCTAGATTTGTTATAAGTCAAACATATTCTAAAGTTATAAAGTATCATAAGGTGTCACAAATTTAATTATTATTTTAAGATGAATTATTTGTTTTCAGACACTGTGTCTATGTAAACAAGCATCCAACACCTTCAATTACTGCTGGGAGACAGGTGAAACAGTTTTTGAATTGTACATTTTAGAGAATGTGGGTTACAGCCTACAGCCAGCAAGTTTGAATAGGTTAGGAGAGCACCTCATCTGACCTCATAAGAACCCACAGTACATTATGATAAAATAAATAAATAAATATATGTTTAACAATCCAATTCATTCCTTCACAGACAGTAAGATATTTACAACCTGCATGGAAAACAGCTTTGCAATAACATTTTGCATGTCAATTAAGAGACAGCTTGACTAACTCATTTTACTTCAGTACGCTTTGTTTTAGTGGAAATATTTTTGCGAAACTCATAATAAATAGTGTTTTAATTGGAGAACTTTCATCCTTTAAACAATTGAATCTATATTCATAGTTTCCTATGCAGACAACTTTATTTGAAGGAGAATTCCCAGGGTGAAACATTAAGGAACATCTGTCATCTTTGCAGAACATCATAAAACAAGGGGCACTGCAAGTTTTAGTAAATGGATTATGCTACATAAAACACTCTGAAAGTACCTTCATGCATGGAACACCACTGAATGCATTTTACAGTCTCCTAGTACTAAAAGGTGGTTAATATCATAGTGTAATCTGCATGATAAATTTTCAGAGACCTGCTGGGAGAAAACAAAGTATCTAGGGACTATAATGAAAATAGTAAAGTTGAACATAATCTTGCAGGTAAAAGAAAGTATATTGAATTGGTGATATAGCATACATTTAAGCATACTCAAGACTGATTAGTATCTATCTAATTTGAGTTTGTTTATATACTTATAGTTTATTACTTTTCAATTAAATATTGCATTTATATATATTCTTTCCTTTTGCTGTATTATTTTAATTAAGATGATGTTGATTTACAACACTGTGTATGATGTAGGGGTAGACGTTCACAATTTTTCATATACAAGTACTGCACTCACCGCCAAGTCCCTGTGGTCCTCTATCACAGTTCACTGGGCTTTCTCCCTTACCTTGTCCCTTAACCTCCCATCTCCACTTCTAGCATTCCTTATTTTTTAACTTGAATTGATAGAAACCTACTGATAAGCAATAGGTGGCAACATTTAGTGTTCCCTGAATATTTTCCAGGCACTGTCTTCCAAGTCAGAATATTTAATCTTTTTAACAGTCTTATCAGATAATGCATTAGTTAGTATTCTCAAAAAAACAAATTTAATAGAATGCACACATATCAAACAAGATAATTTCCTTTAGGAACTGAAATATGATTTGTGGGAAGTGATGTGAAATCTGTGTCCCCTAAAGGTTAGGATAGAGTTTTCTCAATGGACAAATGAAGGGTAAAAGTAGAAAAGGAAGGAGAAGCTAGAGAAGAGACTGGAAGAAAGAACAAGGAAGAGAAAGAGGAAGAGGAAGAAGGAGAAGGAGAAAGGAAGAATCTTTTGTCATCCAATATGACAGAGTGTTGATCCAGGCTCTGTCAGCCTCAGAAGGTTTGCTCCCATGTTGTCATGACTTAGTGAATGAAGATGGCCTGAACTGAGATCAGAGAAAGTCTTTGACAGGAGATATTTTTGTTCTTGACCAAGACCTTCTTCCCTCAATAATTGAAAAAAAGATCAATAAGTCCTAAAGGTATTGCTCTTTTCTAAATCAAAGATGTAATCCTTTTATGACATAGAAGAGTTTCATTGGGGATCACATCCAATCCTAAGCTTATCTATAGCCATGTTTTCTCCATATAAGAATCTAATCTTTGCTCTTCTTCATGTCTTTCATGTTAAGTCCTTTCTGTACTTGATACCTTTAGTCCTAAAATGCAGGATAAATTTTCCTACTTGGATCCATTATTCGTTAGAATTTGCAACCATGTAAATTATCCATGTGTTGGGAGTGAAAAAATAAGGCTGCCTGCTAAACAAATCCTCACACACACACACAAAAAAAAAACCCTATAAAATTATTAATAGCTCATCCTGCACTCCTAAGCAAGCACAGATATCAAAAGCCCTGTAAACTAAATCAGTTTATATAACGAAGGCATCCCACAGAAGGTCCGGTGATCGCCATTTATCCTAGATAAGCAGATACCCACAAAAAGCTAGGCCCGGGTAAAACCGACGTCAAGCGAAAGGCTGTTGTAATTGCTAAACTGTGTTACATAAACTGTATAAAAGCTGTATAAAAAATAAACTCGTGGCCAGCGGATTAAAAAAAAAAAAAAAAGGCTGCTGTGTCCTCTTGCCCAAGAAATCGTCTTAATCGTTTTAATTGCAATCCTCACCCCTTCCCTCAGGCACCGTTCCCCACTGCAGCACATATGCATTTCATTAGTCACATTGTATTTTCCCCTTTTTTTTTGACACATTTGATACTATCTTGATTATTCTTTCAGGAAGAATATATAGGGGTTTGGGATGAACAGTTTCATGCCTCAACACCAGAAAGTTTGATACCTATAGGTTAAGATTACAAGAGGGAAAATCCAGCAAGAGTGGATTTAACAGTTCTCAGTTTGAAGGAAGTCTGAAAACAGAGTTCCTTCTCTTTCAGTCTTTGTTGTAACGATTTCAATTGATTTATAAAACTCATCTATGTTATGGATGGTACTTTGTCTTATCTAAAGTCTACTGAATAAAATGTCAATAATATTTAAACAATAACTCCATCGTTTGATCACATAACTGGGCAATATAACTTAGCCAAGTTGAATGTAAATTAATTACTACAGGTGGTATCAATATTATTCCATTTTTCAGGAGTAAATTGAGGTAAACATAAACTTATAATTTCTTCGGAATTTAATATGGTCATTAAATAACTGGAAGTGAGACTGGTTTCTCAAACGATACTATAATATACTGAGATGTACCACTCAATTCCCTTCTCAGGAAGATTTCCCATCTGCATAACAGAAAGAGGATTCCAAATGAGAGACATTATAGCACTGTGGTTCCTAGGAAAATTAGAATTTCCAGGTTCTCTGCCCAACCAAGGAAGGGTGATGTAGAGAAGGGAGCAAGAGAAGCTGGAGAAGAGACTGGGAAATATAAGGAAGAAAGAAGAACTAAGAGACCTATAGGAGGCATATGGAACAGAGAGACATATGAAGAAGACTCTATGCTTGTTTTACAGTCATGAACTGGTGCCAGGAACTTGGGGAATATGGAAAGAGACATTTGAAAGAGATACCGAGGAGAAACCTGCAATAAAGTCTATAAAAGCAGCCTTTATCTTGATTTTGACTTTGGTCTTTTCATCCCAGATGTTCTGGATCCCTTCTGTCCCTTTTCTCTGAGTCTCCACCAGAAAGTGCCCTGACTTGTGTCAGGTTTTTAGGTCTCAGTGGCCCTGCTTTGGGCCAAACCTGTTTAGGTGGACATTTACTCACAAAGGGAAGGGTCAATTTTGTGCTTGGTTTAGATATTATATTCTTTGGCCTTCCGTTCTCTTCTTTTTAAATTGATTACTAACTGGATTAAAGTTCCTTTTTTAAAAGCTCTTCACATACCACAATGTTATGTCTTCAGGAGGCAGATGGCAGAACCTCTTTAGAGTATGCAGTTTTGGGGATTCTAGAGTACCTCTCACCCTGTCTTGTAACAGCATCAGGGAGTGAAATGACATAGTACATAACAGTTAGACTTCATTATCCAGCCTTACTGAAAAAGGCTTGACTATCAAGGCAAAACAATGTGAGAATCACATAGAACATTGTGGAGGTTGAAAATCATCCTAGAGTTTCTTTCTGGATCACTGAGGTTTTGACCCCACTATATGGGACATTGATTTCTTTCTATTTCAAAACCTGCCTCTCCCTTTCAAAGGAATGGATTTCTCTGTACCCCAGACTTCCTTATAGCATCTTTTCCCACAATACTTAACCCACAACACAATCTCATCCTTAGTCTGAGTTTATAAATCACAATTGAGGCATCTTATATAGTATTAAATCATTGCTCTTTTTCTATAAATAAAATAACTCACAGATCTAAATATAATACTTAAATTTACTAGTATCAAAACACAAAATTCAAAAATTCACCTAATTGTCTATTTTTAGAATCCATGAATCAGATGCTGAAAGTTCTGATCTAAAATGGAGTGATTTATAAACTAAAAGAAGGTGGTATAAAGTTTTAGCAAAAGAAAAATTATTTCAGGTAAGTCACTATCTCTTAGGGAGAGACAGGGATAAATATCACTATTTGGTGTTTATTAGGAAATTACAGATTGGTATAGGGGCAACATTTTGGAAAAGTTTTACATGTGGGTGGGGGTTAGGCATGAAGGACTTAATTTTTATATATTTATTTTTTGTACATTAGTCACAATGTTGGAAAGTTGATTAATAAGCAGATTAAAATGGAAAATATATTTGTTATTTTTTTCTTCAATCTTACACTCTTTAGCTGCTCTTTTCGTATAATTGCAACACAGAGGATTGAAGGCAAATCAGGAAAAAAAACACTCTCTTTGACAAGCAGTTCATTACATTAAAATTAGTATGGGAAATGATTATAGAACCATTATGAGGAGAAAGGAGTAAAGAAGAAACTCAGTTGTTAGCACCCTTCGGACCTTACTTTAAAGATAAAGTGGTGTTCTTGAACTATAACTTAGAGTCCGGGGAGGAACAAGAAACATGGAGGGAACTTTTCATTAAGAACTGTGAAGCCATAAATAGGGATGGTTTAGAAGAAACTAAAATATTAAGAAAAAAATGCCTAAAACATGGAGGGATGAAGACACATACCCAGGCTGCTTTGTTTCCCCCATCCTCCTATCTTTTTCCCCTGACCTTTTCTACCAGTACCAGTTAATGGTAAAGTCTTTGGCAAATGGAGTTGGATAATTTGAACCTCTGAGAGGTTGTGTAGAACTGGAGAAATAGGGAATGGTGTCATTACCCTTGTCACTATTATCAACTTCGGGTCAAAGCAATAAATCAATTAATTTTAACTATCTCCCATAATGTTCTATTTTGTCCATGAGATCTCAAGATATGTCAAAATTACAACAGAAATGAAGTTATTTTAAACCATTTAATCATCAAGTAAACCAGTAGTACTTATAGAAAAAAATCAAAAGTCACTTTTTTTATTCAAATCAGCAAGAGTCACATTACTTATAAGCACAGAGAGGGAGAAATAAAGATATGGTTTCTGGCAGAAAAGCAAATGAAACAAGACAATGTATACAATGAGAACATAGGTATATGCAAATTTATTCAAGCTTATTCACAATATAAGTGGAAAAAAATTCTTTCCCTACTATAAATATTCTCTGGGTTATTTGAACATTGTGAAATTGTATACATCTTGAAGCTGAAAATAAGTTTACAAGAAGATTAAAATAACCATGTACTGAGTAACTTAGGGAACATTTAATTATCATTTATAAATATCTGAAGACACTATCTTCCTTTCCAATATTGATAACAAATGAGAATGAGTAAATAAACTTAAATTTCAGAAGATCTTTTTCCCACTCTTTGATCCTTTTTTCCTGTAAGGATCTGAGGTTATAGTATGTTTATTTTCAAACCTCTCTTGTCTTAGCAAGAACCTAATTATTAACTTGCACATAGACAATGAAGAACAATTGATATGTGATTTTTATTACTTTCTAACAATTTAGCAATGTTAAATTGCAAAGCTTGTTATAGTGATTTAGTTTTTTAAAATTTTTAATACCAAATTTGCTTTAATGAAGCATAATTCACAATTAATTGCATGCCTTATAGTTGCACATCTTATGGAATTATTATAAATTCATATTATCTAAGTGCCACCACAATTGAATTATTCAGTATTTTTGTCATCTATAAAAGGGCTTAATGCTCTTTTTCAACTATACTCTTAAGTTCAAGGCAACCACTGATCTTCCTGTCACAGATCATCTAATTTGTCTTCTCAAGCTATATATATATATATATATATATATATATATATATATATATATATATACACCCAGGTATATGTATATATATAAAATAACCCAGGTGTGTGTGCATATATATGTATATACTAACCCAGGTGTATATATATATATAATATATATAAAATAACCCAGGTGTATATATATATGTAATGTATATATAATAACTCAGATGTATATGTAAATATATATTATATACACACATATACATAATATATAATAACCCAGGTATGTATATATATATATGTATATGTATGTATACATATTTATATACATACATAATTATATATACATATGCACCTGGGTTAGTATATATATTGTATATGTATACACACACCTGGGTTATTATATATCTATTTATATGTATAAATAGATATATATATAGAAAAAATAAACAAGAAAATAGTATAGTATATATATACCTGGGTTAATATAGTAAGTTTTCTCTTCTATGTGGCTTCATTCAGTCAATATAATATTTCTGTGATTCTTTTATGTATTTGCACATGCAGCATTCTTTTATTTTTACTCTTGAGCAATATTCTATTGTTTCCGTATACTACAATTCATTTACCCTTTCTCTTGCTGGTGGGCATTTGAGTCATTTTTAGTTTTTATAATAAAGCCATGAGCATGTAAAATGGTACAACTATGCTGGGAAAAAATAACAGCTTCCTATGAGCTAAAATAAAAACTTAATATTGACTGAGATAACTTAATGTTAAGTCAAAACAATTTTCTTTCTGACAAAGAACCATAAAATCTTTTATCTTGGAACATTCCCCTTAGAAAACATTTAATTGTAAATTCTTGTTCTGCCACTTTGGAATATAAATCTTCTCCCAGATAGTTTGCCATATTAGGATCCAAGAAATTTCTTTCTCTAGGATCTGGAAGACATCACTTTGTAATGAAATCATAGGAAAGAGAGAGTCTCTACCTCCCACTCTTGTGAGAGAAAAGGATCCTCAATTTGACATATGATAATTAACAAACATGCATTGTCTAATCTATTTACTAATCTCATTGTTATGCACCCCAATAGTTTCCATTAAACCACTAGAGCTTAAAATTCCTCCTAACTTTTGTTTCTGTTTTGAGTTCAATCTTTCTTTCTATTGCCACAATCTCAAATGAAATCTTCCTTGCCCATTTACCTCTGATTGGTGCAATTTTTCTTTGATACCATATGGCTCAGAGATACTATTCTTATTCAGAATAAAATAGAATCTATCGACACAAAGACATGAATATTAACAGTATAGACAGTACCTAGGCCTGTGATTACAGAAAACAGACATGACTTAAAAATTCTTCTTGAGTCTTAGGAAAAAATGTACTACATAGTTTTACTTATAAGACTCACAAATTCCATCCTTGTTTACATATGACACATACAGATACTGCAAAATTCCATTGTTTGGTACATGGTTAGGGAACCTTTTCTCTCCATTAATCAATCTAAACAAAATCGTCATGAGTCAGCATTCAAAGGCTTCTTAAGGATTTCTCCCACAGATCATAGACTGACCTCAACGTCAAGCATTTTCTGACCAAATATTCTATCATATTGCCTAAGTCCACTTTTCCTTGTTCTTCGCACTTTTCTTTTTTTTTTTTTTTTTAATTTTGTTCATTCTTCCCTTTAAGAGAAAATTTCTTCTCTGTTTGACCTTTATGATCTTCTAGATCTCCTAGTTAAACATGATCCCTATTTTTTTTTTTTTTCTTTTGAGACTAGGTCTCACTAGTTTTGTCTGTGGAACCAAAGCTCACGTTGCCCAGGGTACCACAGACTCAAGCCATCCCTAGCCTCAGTTTTCCAGGTATCTGGGATTACAGGCATGCACCATCACACCCAGCTATATATTTTTTGGAACTAGGTTTCACTATGTGCCCCCCAGCGGAACTCAGACTGTGATCCCTGGACCCGGTCATGGCTTCCTAGGTTGCCGCTTACAGGTGTGTGCCACCATGCCTGGCCAGACTTGACCCCTATTTTAATGCTCCTTGTCAGCCCATTATAATCATCCCGATATGTTTATTGAAATAATCTTTTTAAAGAAAGACTCTCTGAAATCCAGGTCTTTTTTCTTTAGATCACAATGATAACATTTTAGCTTTTGTTTTGTTTTGTTTTACTTTAAACCATGTTGTATCTGCACACACAGCCAAATGGGTTTTTTGTGAGTTAATTTACCCTGGCCAATGACAGAACCACATAGTCCTAGATTTGCAAAATATTTTAATTGTTATTGGACCTGAGGATCCATGGGGTCAGCTGAGAATGGAAAATGAAGAATGAAGAAACAGTGGCAGGCGACTCAAGCTCTCTCAGGAGCTGAGTAAAAGTTGTATTTTCAGTGTTCATTATATACTATTTTTTCTTAAGTGTCTATTGGCTAAAGCAGGTATTCATAGCGTGCATGAAACCAATGCAGTTATGTCTTTGATTACATTCCTGGCATTTTATATACAGTCTGATTGTGGCTTGATTCTTTTGTCTTTTAACAGAGTACACTAAGCATTTACCCTGTTCCTGGAAGCTCCTTCCAGAACTCACACCTGAGGTTTGCTTCAGATATTTTATCAACCTGTGTTCTCTGACACTTGCCATCAGGGGTGGGATTCTTGCAAAGACTCCTGAGTTGGAATACAATGTTCTTTTAGGAATTCCAATAAACTGGGTTTACTCAGCAGTGATTTTCCCCAAGGAACTCAGTGATTCCTTCAGTTAAGAACTAAAATATTGTTCAATACAATATTCACTTTTTGGTTCATCAAAATTGTAATAAAACACATATGGTAGTTTGAGCAAGGTTAAATTGAAGAAATTTAAAAGATAAAGTTTAGAATCTTGAGATTCAAAACCTTTTGTCAACTATAGATTTATTTAAAGTCAACTGGTTTATAATTAATATATTTTGCTAGGGATGACTTTCAGGTGAACTGTAGATTGCAGAACAAATGATTGTATTATTTAAAAATGAATATGGTAACATTTACCTATTTTAAAATTCCTGCTCCAATCCTATTATTTGTAACACTTCATAGATAATCAACAATGATTGCAAAATCACACTTCAAATTATTTATCAATTCATGTTAATGATCCTTTGTGTCAAGAATTTTTTTTTCTTTTTCAAAATTATTTATTTTTATTATTTAGATCACAATTTTGGTAAATGTTTTTTGGGATAGCCCCCTCCTTCCTCCCTCTGGTACCCCTTCCATTTTCTCACATGCCTCTCTTTGTTGTTTGCTAGTCTGCATTAAGTCCATTAGTCTCTTACTCTCCTGTGGCAGTGTTCTTTCACTGGAAGAAGGATTGTGTGTTGGAACCAGATGAACCTTGTTGATAGGTTTTTAGTCTTAGATTTCCGTTGGGCTGCCTGTCTGAGATTTGTCCATGTTTCTTGTTGCAAGCTGTCTTCTCCACTCTCATCTCTGCTATTTTGCTTTGTAACCTTATGGTTCTGGTGTCTGATTTAGGGGGTCTCACCCCCAGCCAGTGTTGGTGAAGAAGTTTCTCTATGGATACAGGCATCTGTGAATGGCCTTTGTAGATCATCTCCTCTGCCTCAGTTTACAGCTTTGCTGTGGGGACAATGACCCCCTTTGACCTTCCTCTCCTCTCTTGTTGTGTGGGGAGGGGGCCTTATTTTCCCAGAAGGCATTTCTGAAATGAGGTCTTTGTTCTTCTTGACACAATGAGCATATAGGTGCGCTCCATGACATGTTCTACAGTTGTTTCTCTTGTCTCACATGCACTGATTTTCTCAGTTCTCCATCTGCTGTGTCCAGGTCAGGCTTGTGGGATGGATTTTTGCAAGCATGGTCCCTCACCCATTCTATGATAGGGTTTGTGTTGTGCACATTCTTATTCTTTTTGAAGATTATCTGGAGTGAGAGTGAAATGGAAAGGGCATTTCCAACCTCCCCCCCCCCCCCCCCGCCGCCATGAGCTATTAAATCCCTGCATGGGAGTGGGGCCCAGATGGTTGAGCATGGACCCTTCCATGCAATTCATTGAATGCTTTCCTTCACTTGTTGAAGGGAAAGTGACCCCTTCGCTGTATATCACTAATAGTTCCCAGCTTGCAAAATGTTCTTATGAGAGAGAAACACAAATATATTAAATAGTTCTTTTTATTTCTTTAAAATTTGTCTAAAATAGTGAATATAGTCATATTCATAAACTTTCTTGTTCTTTTTGGTTTTACAAGTGCCAGTTTATATTTTGACAGGAGATAAACTGAAGTTATTATATTTTCCCTCTATTGATGTATTTGTCCATAGTCAAATATCCTTTATCACATATTAAAGGAAATATCTGTATCACAGTGAGGGGCAGTAAAATTAGGAGTAAGGAGAGAAAGCACAACAGATTGTGGTTGAGGACTGTGGGTGCTTGGTGGTGAGAAATTTATGGTGATCTCACCTTAGGGAAGAAATCCTATATATGGTGGTGGGGGACCCCCAGGGAACACAATGATGTGAAATATATATATATATATATATATATAAATTATTAAAATAAATAAATCACTTATGGAAAAAAAAAATCCTATATTGTGAAAAAATAAACAAGGATCCTTTAAAATTAACAATAACTAAAATCAAAGCAACAAAATATGCATTTTTTATTAGAAAAGTAACTGGGATGTAAAATTGATTGTGTATAAACATTTCTATTTTCTTTTTATCATTTCTTGAGTTGACACAATTTCATTATGAAAATCTCTCAGAAAGATCCTTTGTCAGATACTATTCTAAGTTCTTTGTGTGTTTCAATTAATTTAAATCTTCCAACAAGCCCTTGGGATATGTACTGTCATTACAATTATTTTACAAAGAATGAAAAGGTTGATTTATCAGTAAGGGGTTTGGCAAAATTAGATAGTTTTAGATATTCTCTTATGTTGCCTCTAATTTCAAAGTATCACCTATAATGTTCATATTCTATTACTTCAGATTTACTCCATCATCTAAGAACTTTATAAAATCTTCTTTCTATAGGGCAGAGCAGTGGAAAACATCACCACTATAGTAGGATAGTCCCTATGACTATACCTAGAAAGTTGATAATTTTCTCCCAAATTTTCATCAAAACTATCAGCAGGCAGGCAGGACTTCTTTTTCTTTTTTGTTAAAAATAAGCAAAAATTGAAGTACCTTGGTTATAGTCTCAATCTTCTGGAAGATGACTGTGTCTGCAAGGCAAAAAATAATTTATTGCATGGTTTTATTAGGTGTGCAGTTGGAAGAAAATGATCCTTTTCTAAAACCTCATCCTAATGCATTCTATCATGTCTCCACTATCATTTCCTTGATTTAAAACCAAATCAAGACTATTGTTGAAAATTTTTATCCTTGGAAATAAAAGTCTTCCATTTCAATGTAAAAAGTTCAAGTTACAGCAGTTTATATAAGTACTGCAAACCTGTCATGAAAAGGTATCAATACTAGTGAGGATAAACCATGTCAGACTCTTGATTGAGTGTGATAGGAAACTATGAAAGAAAGAATACAGTTATGAACAGGCCACCTCTATTCTCAGTTTGGATGGAATTAGGAGAAGAGTCCTTACCAGCTATCATCATAAATGTATCCTGTTTACCTCTGGCTGCGTGTGCCTTTATATTTTGTCTATACTGAAATCACTAGGTATATTTGAGACTTTATGTTAGAAAAAAATGCATAATTTACTGAGATCTGCATGACTAATAAAGCATAATTTCTAAATTAAAGTGAAAAGTACATTGTTTTCTTTATTTCTATCAAAGTTTACAGATACATTATGCAACTCATAAATAAATATATACAATGATATTTTTCACCTACATATATAAATTACTGAAAATGTATTCCCAACATGAGATTTCTCTTCATATGATATAAAATCTTCAGTTTGACAAAATGAATATAAAAATACAAATAATCAAACAGCTATCTGTAGCAGTTATGACCTAAATTATAGATTTAATACTTTTTCATATAATATCTACAAAGAGAAATTGATACCTTGGAATGGGATTCCAAGAAAGCAAAGCATTTAATTAAAATTTTTTATATCATGACAAGTGAGAACAAATGGAAAATGCACTTGAATAAAATGATATTTAGAACAAATAGGATCCACACAGCAATAAGAAATTTCTACAATGAGAGGAGAAAAATGGAAATTATTCTTATTTAAAGTATATATTTAGACCTGAAGATAAGGAAATTCTAAGAGAAGTCATGTTCTTATTGATCAAATCCCAGTGAATGGAAATTCTATTCTAGTTTTATAAAAGTTGCCTATTGCTCCATTTAGAGGTTTATTTAAAATTTGTTAGTAGGTATACTTATAGAGCATATTCTGAAGATGTATAGCTCAGATCAAAGAGTTAATAGCAGTACTGGATCTTTGGTGCACAGAAAATAAAACATGTGCACATGTGGAATAATAAAACATTACTCCTGAAATTATATGGATTTTTAAATGAACAGTGAGTCAATAAAATTGGATTACAAATCATATCACTGTATTAAGGAAGTTAAGCTTTGTTATGGAATAGAGACAGACTCTTTTGCTTAGTGTTGTAATTTTTAAATCATAAATCGTAAAGTTCATCAAGAATGAATTTTAATTAAAAAGTAAGATATTTTACTGCTAATGAGCTAAGTGATTGGAAAAAGAACTAGTTAGACATAGTTATATTAAAATATTTTTCAAGGAAAATTTATTTATATAAGTAGAACTAGGTGACAGAATCAATGAGTTAAATGCACTTTTAAATAAAATTTCATATATTTTATCACCAAAGGTGTTCTTTCTATTGTGTCAAAGATTTACATTAAACCTATTTTTTGTCTTAATCTCTTGATCATTAGAAATGATACAGTTTAATGATCTTTCAAATAATTGAAACCATGTGAAATACATGGACACAAAATCATTAGGAGCTCACAGTTTCTCATATTTTAGGGGGTCATTATTGAAGATAAACAACTTTGAAATAAGCATAACACATGAGTTAAAAAGTGTCTTTTATTGTGAATACTCAAATATATTGAAAGAAAAAAATATTAACCATATTAAGCATTATTTAAATACTAAGATTTAAAATGAAAATAAAGTTTAAATAAATTGTGTGTGTTTATGGCAGGAAAATGAACCAAAAATTATGCATTGATAAAAATAAGGTAAACTCCTTAAAGCATGAGAGATGTCACCAAGGTGACTATTAGTGGAGGTTACTTTCTTCACTCCAAGAGGAATATGTAATTTTAATCAGAGAGACACTAACCTGAGAGCGTCCTGGGCTCAGGTTGAGAAAGAAATGTTCCCAACTCTTCAGGAATCAGCAGTCTTCAACAAAGAATTAAGAGAGTTCATATGTGATTGAACTAAAGATACATATGGAGAGATGCATAACTTTTTTCACAATAGGGAACACACATAGCAATGCCGTAAGTTCAGCACTGCTGAAGGAACCTCAGGAGGGGAAAATATTGAACCTTGAAAGGAGGAAAATACTAAAGAAGAGCTTGGATAGTCCATACAGACTAGATTCCCATTAAGAAAAATAATAAATATGATGCTCTAAAATGCACTCCTCTACCTACTCCCCTTGTGACTGTTCCTGACATTCTGAAGCACACTAAAAACATAGAGACCACAAAATTCAGATCAGGAGCTCTATTGGAGGGATACTGTTGGTGCCATAAATAGAAGCTTAGCTACCACAAAACACATTAGCACCAGCAACTGAACTACTAAGACACCATTCCAACTCTGTTGTGCAACTATAGAATTGAGTCTCAATATTGAAGGTAATCAGCAAAGGCCAAATAACAATATAAACAAATTGAATAAAGTCATAACACAATTTGCAGGACAACAACTTACCGCATGGCAGTAAGTCAACAATCTAAGTTACTGCAATAGATATAATAAAAATTAAAGAAATTAAAAGTAAATACTGAGGAGACAAAATATAACTATAATATGGCAATTCAATTTGAGAGAATATGATATCACAAAGGAGACTAAGTCTCCAGAATCCAGTCACAAAACATGGGAGATTATATCTCCTTATCAGACAGAGAATACAAAATTACTATGATAAAGAAATTCAAACATAAAAGAACAAAGAAAGACAAGTCAAAATGATACAAGATAATTCAGAAAAACTTATTAAGACACAATGTAATTCAGAAAAAAATGAGTTCAAATACAGTTAATAAAGAGAAAGTGGTAATTGAAGCTTTAAATAAGAATATACCAAAGCTTCAGGGTGGGAAGTGCTCAATAAATGCAATCAAGAAGTCCAGAGAAGACTATACAGGCATAATATTAGAAGACTGAATCAGTGAGTGATGCAAACATATCTAAGTGAAAGAAAAGTGAGAAATATAAATTAAAAAAGATAAAATGCATTTTAGAACTCTTAGGTCAGTAGAAAAGGCATCACAAGGATGTTTGGGGGGACAAAGCACTCATTGATAAAAGAAGGAGGAAAACTTTCTAAATGTGAAGATGCTATCAAATATAAAAAGCTCCTAAACTAAAAGAACACTTGGTTATGTAAATGTCATAAAAGCTGCAACAAGCATTTTGTGAAAACTATCAAGACTTCAAGACAAAAAAAGAATACTGAAAGTAAGTAATGGATAAAGGCATGTAACTTAGAAAGGCATTCTTATAAAGCATCTTATATATTTTTAGCATATATGTTACAAGCATAGAGAGAATGAAATGACATATTCAAAATACTTAAAAACTCATACAAGAAGCTTATATGCAGTAAGACATCTTTTTTTTAAAGATATTGGGTAAAGATAAGGGTCTTTCCTCCTAACACAAAAAAGTTCAAAGGTGTTTTCATGTAACTCTAAAAGTGGAAAGTCCAAAAGGAAAATTAAAACAGGAAATAAATGCAGAGAACCAGAAAACTAAAAGCTAAGTGGCATTTAGCAACCCCTCACATAACAATAATCACCCTAAAAGTTAATGAATTGAATTACCAGTTCAAAGAGTATATTTGTGAAACCTGTCTATTGATTCCAAGAGGTCATTTTAAGTTGCAAATATAAACAACTACAAGCTAAGTTTACCCCAAAATAAACAGAGACTGTAGTAATTATATTAGAGAAAACAATCTTTCAGATAGAAAGGGTATTAACAAAAATGAATGGTTATAAAATGATGGAGTAGTCAATACATCAAGAATACACAAAACTTATCATACATATGCACCAAAGAAGAAACATCAAAATATATAAAACAACCATTAAAAAATCTAAAAATACACAACCACAGCAACATGATAGCAGTAGTTTGTCTATCTAGTCTATCACTAGAGAAAGTTAGTAAGAAAATAATAGTCTTAACATCAGACTATATGGTCTGAATAGCTATTTACAAAGCATTGCATCCCCCCCAAATATTTGAGGATAAATTCTACAGTGAACAAGAAATATTCTCCCAGGTAGATAACATATGACACAGAAAACATACCACACATCACATGACACAGAAAAAGTGTCAGCAATTCCCTAAAAATGAAATGTTACCATCATCTTCTCTGGTAATAATGATCTCAAGCTCAGTCATTAAAAGAAGGCAGAAAAACCTCAAATAATTGAAATGAACCTACATGCTGCTGAATAACTAATGGATCGATGAAAAAAAATCAAAGGAGGAATCTAAAAATACCTGATGATGAATGAAAATAAAGACATGAACTACTAGTACCTATGGGCTACAGCAATAATGAAAATAAGACGAGTTTATAGTAAGACAAACAAACATCAAGAAGCAATAAAGATCTCAAATAAGTAATCTAATCTTATCCCTAGAAAAAAAATAACAAATGAAACCAAGAACCACTAGAAAGAAGGAAAAATTAAAAAATCAAAATAGTAGCAAATCAAATTGAAATAAAGTAGAAAAGATTTAACCAAATAAATGATTCTTTGAACATATAAGGAAAATAGACTGATTTCTAGCTGAATTCACTGAAGAAAAAGTGGAGAGTGAAGTGCAAACAGAGTACAGAGAGGTTATAGTCCATAACTTGAAAAGAAATTGCAATGATTTATCAAAACATAAAGGCAAAGTACTAACTATATGACAAAAAAGAATTAGGAGCTTGCGTATGTGGCTCATTTAATCTCATATAATCTTGGCAAAATCTTAATAAGTAGCTGTCACCTTAAATTTGAGGAACATTGGACTTCTGGTTACATATGAAGGAATGAAATAATTTGTCTCTGTTTTCTCAAAAAGTTCAAGTGAAGTCACAATAATGTCATATCATTGCATAAACAAAGACAAAGTGAAGAAAGCACAGAAAGAATAGAGGAGATAAGAAAATCCAATGCATATCTGGAAAATGGAATAGAGACAAATAAATGCTAACATTATCAGAGTATGGATGCTGAACTCTGAATGTCAATACAAGAATGTACTAATAGGAAGAAAGTCTGTTAAAACAAAATAGCTTGGGGATCACCTATATCTGGACTGTGAGGAATGGGGAACAAAGCAATAGGATTGGTTAAAAAAAAAGTACAGAAAAATACATTGACTTCAACTCTCACTCTCTCTCTCTCTCTCGCTCTCTCTCTCTCTCTCTCTCTCTCTCTCTCTCTCTCTCTCTCTCTCTCTCTCTCTCTCTCTCTCTCTCTCTCTCTCTCTCTCTCTCAGTGGGCAGACAGACATCTGTCTCACAAGGAATAAGATACCAGCATTTGACTTTTGAAAAAGCTAATGTGATGGTTCATGGGCATCAAGAAAGGATGAGTTTAAGGTGAAGTTAAGTGACCTCAGTTAGAAACTGTAGATTAAAAGGTGGGATCTGAATACCATTTCAACTAATAATGTAGTTTCTAGCAAACCATTCTTAGAATACAATTTCATGGAAACTTTCTGCAAGCAATCACATCTGAAAGTCTCTATGAAACATAACAGATCATGTTGAACTACCCTTTATCTGGTCCAAAAAAAAGTGTAGTTTGCAAGTCTATCTTTTCTAGTTTTTAATAATCGGTTCCTATATGTGTAACCTTGCAAAATTAATTTCACATTAGAAATACCCAAAATGAAAACTAGAAGATATTGATATGATTTGCAGACAATAAAAAGTTAAAAGATAACAATTAGTGAAAATTCTATTTCAGTGACAGAAAAAAAGTATGTTATCCTATAAATAATAGGAGAAGGAAATGTTACTAAAATTTTAAAATAAATATAAGAAAAAAAGAGAATTACTAGATGTCAAAAACTACTAATTGTTCAAGTAGAAGTAGAAAGAAATTGTTCAAAAATAAGTTAAACAGGTTATTTGAAGATAATTTCAGCTCAGTTCATGAGTTCTTGAACAGACAGGATCCAATGACTACCCAGCACAATGAATGAAAAAAGGAGTGTCAGTGGTTCATCAAGGTATTTTAGAGAACTGGAGAAAAAGGTAGCTTCTAAAGACTTTCAGGAATTGGGTAAAGCTATGAAAAAGGGAATTAGAATCCAACTATCACCAGATATTTCAAACAAAGCTAGAAGTTAGAGAACAATAGATAAAAGGTTCAAACTTCTGAGAGAAAATTACAGTCAATAATAGGTTTCTATACTCAATCCTTGAAAGTATTCGATTGTGAAGATAATACTGTATAATCTTCACTACAACAATAAGAGGATTCAAAAACTTAAACTTCATAAAATGTAGAGGTTTACTATTCTAAGGTTAACCTTCCTGATTCCCTGTCTAGAAGTTCTAAACTCTGGCTGCTTGTTTAATACCTTAACACGTTGAAATAAAAATTACATTTCCAGATGGTGTCTGTCCACACTGGTTAGAAAGGTCAATGGAGATGACTCTATGTCCACTATCTGGTTAGACTGCCAAGACTGAGTAGGGATTCAAGTAAATAGACTGTTAGTGTCAGTTTAATCCATTTTGTGTCAGTCATTTCCTAAATAAGCAAAAACTAAAATGGGACATTGGGAGATATCTCTTCCCTATCTGAGAATGGGTTTCTGCCTTTTCCACACACACCACATTTGAATCTTTTTTTCTTTTAGTCCCTCTTTCCCCCAAACTAAGATTGTTCATGGAAATACTTTGAGTGCAAACTGAGCAAAGGATTGAATCCATTCACCATTTGTAAAGTCTATTTCTAAATGTATTTTATATATAAAATGTTTCAGCATGCAAATAATTAAAAGTAAACAGCAAAAAATATATGTTGAAGATATCATTATGATTATGAAGATAGAGACAAAGAAGAGTCAACATCAGGTCCAGAGGGTACAGCAATTCATACTGCACAGGAGATCTCCACAAAGGAGGGCTTTAGGAGCTCCAGGAAGATATCTATGAAACTGGTCTTAATATTCAAACTGGACTGTAATGAAGAGAGAATGCTCAAAGAGGAATGCTATCGCCAACAAAACAAAGAAACATTCTTGTCTGTAAGCAAGCATTCAGGGGGAGGAGTAACACAATATTTTGGAATTCATTTCTCTTTCTTTTACATCAAAAATTATACACTTCTAAATATCCTAAATTACTGAACCCTAACTATGAGGAGATCAAGAGGGGCTACACGGAGAATAATTTCTTCTGGAAAGGACACTAAAAGATCTGAACAAGATTCTTTAAACACCTACCAAGAAAAGGGTATTCATGTCATTCGGAGAAAGCTGAAATCTTGGTTCCTTGTATTTAATAGCTCTTTTTAAACATTAGCTTTAATTTATTAAGGTGTTGAAAAAATGTCTCTTAAATATTTGCCATAGTACCAGTGCTTATCATAGTTTTGTGTTTTGTGTGTGTGTGTATGTTTTAAAGCAGTTTCCACAGGCTCATTTGTTATGTTTATCTTTCTTACCATATCTAATTGAATGGAATAGGATGATTTGGCTCATTCTGTGCACAGTGTGGTCTCTGTAGGCATGCTTCTCAACACATTTTAATATACTAAAAGAGAACCCTATTACTGCAAGATAACTTTCAGATTAAAATGTAAACATGCCAGTCTATTGCCTTACCTTGTTTGGAATCCCAGGAGTCATGAAACAGAAATTCTCACTGTCTAATATGAACGTCTTTGAAATAAATATAATGAACTTTGCATCATGCAGAATAAAGCTCCAGATGAGTCTTTTACTTTTTCTGGCCACATAAAGCTCTGCACACTCTCAAATTTTTCTAATTCATTTTTGTATTGTGGCTGCAGGAAAGGAGAGATTGTTAGAAGGCATAACCAGTTTTTTTAAAAAATGAAACCGTGAAATATTCACCCTATGACTTTGCTGCCGTTGTCTAACTGGACACGTGGTTTTCAAATATCTTGCATTTTATGATCTCTCTGAACTTTCTGGTTAAAGTGTGGGCTTAATTTTTATTAAGATAAGCCCAGCAAATGTACAAATGCTTTGGTGCTCAAATTTTAATAAATACTAGAAATACCTGTAAAAATATTGATTGTTAAGCCTCCCTCTAGAGTTTCCGAGTTTGTATAAATTAGAGTGGAGCCTGATAATTTGCAATTGAAACAGTGTCCTAAGTAGTACAGATACTTCTGGCCTGGGGCAACTGTTTAAAAATTAGTTTTATAAAATACAATATAAAGCTTATTACTAAACTTTTGAAAAGGTGTTAGGAACTTAGATCCAATAGTCTTAACTCATATCTTTATATTCTAGTATATTATATGACATTTCTACCACTTATTAATATGTGAGAAAAATCATTTAAAGTGGGCCATTTTTTCAGGAAAACAATTATGGGTACTCTACAAATCAATCATCTGTATTACTCTCAATCTATATGGAAACATTATGTAATTTTATATAAAATGTCATTTGAAAACATATTGTTCAAGGTGACATGAAATTCTGTATCAACTTGAATTACTGAAAAATTGCACCATATTACATTGTCATTTGCAGCTAAATAACCTTATCAGAAATATTATATGAACTCTTAGGTCACCAGAGTACTTCATAAAAGAAACCTTTCACATGATAAATGAGTCAATTAATATAACTTAGAAAACAAATGGAATATTTACAAGATGATAAGCTCTGTCACGAAACAAAAATCAATATTATGACTAATATTCTTCCTGTGGAGATATTAATGCTGTGGTCATGTTTTCAATTGGAAGTGGCTGACACATACAAACCAATATCTACAATGTATAAAGTGACAAGGTACTAAACTGTTATGATTTTAGACTTGTAGCCATGTACCTATCTAGATGTTGCTGTAAATATTTCTTTTTTATGCTAGGTGTGATGGCGCATGCCTATAATTCCAGCTACCTTGAGAATGAGGTTAGGGAATCACTCAAAACTGTGGGTAGGAGACAACCCTGGGCAACACAGGGAGACCCAGTCTCTAAATTAAATAAATAAACAAAAAAATGAATAAATATTTTTCTTTTAGGTCAGGTGTGGATTTATTTTAATTCAATTTTCTTTAAAAATATTACTACCTTGATTCTCTCATTTTACCAAAAAAAATAATAATAAGATTGGTCATGTGTACAATATAATTTAAGTAATTTGTTTACTTCAAAAAGAAAGAAAATGTAAATTGAGTTTTAGAAACATCAAATGATATTTTTATGATTGCTAGATTAACAGTATTACTTTAAGCCAACATTTCCTGTGCAAGATAAACTGAGAAGGATTTGGAGAAATTAAGAAAAATTAGTTTTGTAGCACCATGTGCAGACACACATGTGAATGTACATGCACACACACACACAGACACACACACACTCTATACAAAGCTGCAGAGTATACCCCAATGAACTGAAGGATCAAGTTTCCAGAATTCTCAAAAATGCATTATTTTTTAAAATTTCTCTGATATCTCAAATACTTTTTTGAAAATAGCTCTTCTATGACTTTAGAGTGAATCTTTGGAGAGATAGTTATGTTCTCACAAAAACAAACAAACAAACAAAAACCCAAGAAACAAAACAACTAACTGGTTGAACTTTCTTATTCAATAGAAGATAGCAGAATGCTATGGGGCATGCACAATTATGTAATGAAAGATGCTACATGTTCTGCTTGATTCTTTCCTCAACTCCAGTGTGGGGTGTGTGTATATACATGTGTGATATTTCCAGCTATTCAAGTTTTTTTCACACTTTATAGCTTTAGGGACTTCTGGTCTTTTAATTTCTGAAGCATAAAAATCACTCATTTTGTTCAAATGGGTCAGTTTATACTTTTATTTCTGTCAGAGATTAGACATACATAAATTCACTTAAAATATTTTGGAAGATATTTTTTCTTATTTTAATAGCTATTGATTTTTTTTCTGTCAAACACTAAGAAATATATAGCATCACAAATTATTTGAAAAGATTCAGTAACAATTTGGGTTTTTTAGAAGTCTATCATTAGAGACGCCTATTTAACTCATAGAATATTACAAAGAAGCCAAGATTAATAGCATTTTGGTCAATTAAAATAAATAAAATAAATAATTTTAAGGTAATTGTTATACATTTAGTGACCCTTGCTTTCTCTTCTTTCTATTAATTTAAAACATTTGTTGTTAATGAAACAGCACCAATGTTCTTTTATAAGTGCTGCCATCCTATACAACTATGTAAAACTTCTACTTTTCCTTATTAATAGGTTACTCTAAATTACATTATATGCCAAATGAGAGATTAAAAAAGTGATGCTTTCATAGAGTTTATAATTTATAAATTATTTTGTAAATTCAAGGTAATATCTCTCTAGCACTATATGAATCTAGATAAATTAATATACTAATCTTACATTCTAATGACTATGTTGATAAAATTATATGTACAAAACTGAACTTATAAAAGCTAAAGAGTCTTTAGAAAATAAATAGAATATGAAATTCCTAATCCTGATAGGTAAGAAAGCAGTCAACCTGATTTTGCTTTAAGCAGCTTCTAAATCTTAATGACTTTTTTTTTTTTTTTTTCATTTGCCATATGGAATACAAGAAACTGGAGGGAAATCTAAGAATTTTATTCTGAGTAGGAGTTTAATAGAAGAAAACTGTCATTATTTTTAGTGAGTGGATGGACTAGAAATAAACTTACTCCTGAGAAGGTGAAATTGAGAAAATTAACTGACTTAAATTTGGCTCATTGAAAAGAGAAAATCATCTCCCTTGAGAAATTATAAGCACCAACCAACTCATGTGAATTTTTACAGCTCAAATTCACACAAATGTTTGAGAAAACATTACAACAGTATAATACGCATTGACCTATTTGGGGGGGGATCCTAATGAACCATAGCATAAGCCTCTAAAAAGGAAAATCACCACTGGACCAACCATTTTTTCAAAGACAAAAGAAAAAGATCTTAGAGTCAAGAGTGACCAAATAAAGAGAAAACATACTAACCTGAAATCCAATAAAAGTTTACATATTAAAATTCAAAATAAATGGCTATAACTTTATATTTTATGTAGTTATAAAATACATAAACTGTTTTAAAAGCAAATGATACATATTAATGTATATATAAACAAGAGATATAACAGTAAATACATTGATTAAAATATATTAGAGACATCTAGAAATAAAAATCCTGTAATTAGAATATTTGAGGTTATGTTAATATTAAACCTTAATGAATAATACATATATATATAATGATTATCTGGAGTACAACAAAGAGGAATGCAGACTTTGTGTGGCCATATAATATCTGAATTAGAGAAATACATCCATGTTTATCACATAGAATATCTGTAATATTCCCTGAGATAAGAAACAAAAACATTCAGAAAGAAGCTTAACAGTTCTGACCTACCCCTAATCAGTGATAACAACAGAAATAAAAAAAAAAAGATAACTTCAAATTTGTCAAAGTTAAAAAAAAAACATGCAAATTCAGTCATTGCAAACTACAAAAAATTTAATTGAAAAAAGTAACTGAAATAGTGTACTGAGAACATCAGCTATAAGCATAAGATCTAAAGCTGGATACCTTTATTTCATTGTTTTTCAAGCAAAGCAAACATTTTTAAATAGATTGTCAAATAGCACTATACATCCTAACAACAGAAAAAAAATAGAAAATAGAAGAGGGAAAAATGAAAATATTTCAAAGTCTATGAGAAAATTGGAATAGGAGAAAAACCTAATGAGGAGACTCTCTTACATGGTTAGTGAAGATAAATTCAAGCATAAATCAAAACTATTTAATGCAAATGGATTAAATTTACTAATTGAAAGACAAAGATGGTCAGAACAATTACTAGAAAAATGCATTTTCTAAAGGACCTTTAATAGGATGATAATATTCAATAGTAAGATTTAAATAGTGTTGGAGGGTAATTGCCAGTAACATAGCTGATGCTATGCATTAATAATAGCCAGGAAAAAGGAGTTACTTCCATGTTCCTTTCAAATTGTAAATTTCAAGAAGGACATGGCAAGGTGTGGTTTCATAGTTTCCTTTCAGAAAGATAGAAGAAGAGGAGGAAAGAGAACAAGAACAAGAGAACAAGGAGATGAAGGACAAGACTCCCTCCAAGAAGGAACAGGAAAGTAAGGCAAGGAGGATATAAAAAGGGCTGAGAGGAAGGAAAAAGAATCAGTCATTTTACAGGAGCATGGGCACCTGGCCATGAGGGCCAAGGCAACCTGAGACCTATTGCCTTTGAAGGGGCCTGGTGAACATATAGCTTTAGCATGCATAAGCTAATGATATGTGCTGAAGGAGTCTAAAGAGTTTGGAGATTTGAACTTCAAGTTGGAGTTTGTCATAGCTAATGAGCTAGACCTGAGTACATGGATTTTATGTTGGTTCTTGTATCTGGGAGTTTTTCTACTGCCTAGAGTTGTGAGAATACTCAAAGAGAAAGAGAATACATCATATCTTCGACCATGTTCTTGGAAGAAGCCAAAGCATGCCAAAGGAGGAAAAGAGAAATGTCCTGCTTTTTCAGCACATGCTGCTGAACTCTGATTGATTGGATGCATGGTGAGATGACCAGAGACTAAAAAGACAGACACCTTTTGACAATGGGAGGGTAGCTGGGTTTTTTCATGTTTATTTTATAGTGCATATATAGGTAATAACTTTCTTGTTTAGTAATAAGTAGTTTAATCACTTATAAGAGTTTGATCTGGCTTTGAAATTACAGCAAGAGCTTAGAAGGCAAAGAATTCAAGTTTAACTTTTTTTTTTTCCCTTTAGCTTGGGAGAGAAAGCCAGAGGCAAGCATCTGAATGACAAAGGTAACAGGTATGTGGAAGATTAAGGATCAATAAGGGATTCTGCCCAGTTTGTATTAGATTTCAAGGTAGAGTTTTTTTTCTCTGCTTTAGGAAAAACAGGCAAAAAAAGATTTTTAGGTGAAAAAGGAGTCTTCTCCCCCTTTTCCGAAAACAATAACACATTATAAAGCTTTATTCACAAATGATGATTATGAAACTAATAAGTCTTTTCATATAAGAGATAAGATTTTCCTATTTTGCATATAGAACTATTATACATATAAAGTAAATGCAATAATTTATATATATACTGATTAAATAATATATATATATAGATAGTGTTTTCAGTATGTCATACAAGGCTCAGAACAAAGCATGAGGATTTTTTTTAAGAGTATTAAGTATAAAATTAAATAAATTTATTTCTTGTATTCTAATCATCTTCTAATTTCTTGCAAATATTGCAATGCCTTCAACATATAAGGGCATTTTAGACAACACTTGATAAAATGAACATCAGTGAACCCATTTCCCATTTCAAAATGAGAATTTGACTCAACCCTAGCACCTAATAGTTATTTGTGTCTCACTAATTCCTGTCTCATCATAGATGTAATCACTCTTTGAATATTTAAATAAATCCTTTAGTTTTTTGTGAGTTTTCTTCAGATATATACACATATACACAACCTACATAATATATTTATGTTTGTTTTATGTGTTTTGTGTGCACAGCTTTCCTGAATATAGACTCAGAGTTTTTATCATTTTTAAATACATCATTATGCCTCTAAGCATTATCACATGTTTTCTCTCAGCTGTAGTTCACTACTTTTCATGTTTTAGAATATTTCATGGTGTAGTGATTTGTGTTACAACTACTTTTGCTGAGTTCTTGGTTAATAATTCCATAAATCTTCACTGGTATATAATGAACACAAATAGGCAATATTAATATAATTTAATTATTTAGTCTCTCTCTTTTAGTGATTAGCATTTTGTGTGTCTGTTTAAATAATTTCCTGCTTATCCAAGGAAAAATAAATATTCTTTGCTAATTGTATTCCATAAGGTATTAAGATTTCCTCCTCATATTTTATACTTTATTCCTTGGTAGCTCATTTGCTTATGTTTAATCATGAGGTTTATAAGATTTAAGTCCTATACTCAATGGGCATCTGAGGAAGAAGGAGATAGCACTATCAAGTGGATGGATCAGTTAAAGAATAGAATATTATCAGAATGAGCCTTTCCAAGTGGAAGGCCCACAGTGAAGCACAAAATAATCACCTGACAATCCTCCATGAATGTCGCTCACATGTCTTCGTAAAATTTACACCTCGTTGTGCTCTATCTTTCATAAACTTAAAAAATATGCTTTTTTCTTCAAATTCTATGATTTTTTTCAACACTACCATACTCTGAATAGCATACCTCCATACCTCTGAAATACAAGGCAAAATGAGTTGTGAAACCCTGCCACTCAGATGGTTCACATCCGTTTCATTGAGTAAAAACTTGATGATCTTATACTTCAGTTTAAGAAAAATAAACTAATCTTTCACAATTATGATACCTGAAAACTCAAAACAGGACAGAAACACTGCTTTTTTTAAAAGGCAAACTATTCCACAGTTGAATGTTTGATATGCCTAACTTCATTTCATATTGTTTTGTCTTTTTTTCTTGAAAATGCTAACGTAACTTAATAAAACCTACTTTGTAACAAAGAACATTTTATATTTTATGCAAATTAGGGAGGGGATAGACAGAGGAATCATTTGGCAGATTTGCATCATATTTCAGTAAGTACTGAATCTGTTGGAAATGGGTTTTGGTGGGTGAAAATAACAATAATGTTTTTATTTAAATTCTTGTAAGGACTGCAGAGAAGTTACAAATATATCCTGAAACATTTTTCTAAAAAGCAAAATAAAACAAGGGAAATGTGACCATTTAAAGGAAGTAATAGAAAATAGCAATACTTTAAGCTGAAAAAACAATCTCCAGAGATACAAAAGCCAAGGTCAGCAGGAAAAAAAGTGAAATTTCAAAATGCTTAAGAATTTTTGTTTTTCATTCTTCAGAGAATTGGATATTTTTAAAATCTCATATATTGATGTAATGAAATTTTCTTAAAGCTTTCCTCTGTTTCTTGCTGTGTTTTGTTCACAGTAACATTTTCTCTATCATAATGTTTTCAGGGAACATAGGAATGGAAATTGCATGCTTGTAAGCTATTAAATGTAAAAGCAACCTAAGCTTTTTCTTCCTAAGTAACATAGATTTCTAAAAAAAAGACAATCAGATTTTCTATACAACCAAGTACAGAAGTTTCTGCTTTTCATGTTTATCTCCTTTTTAATTTTAACAATGAAATACTATAATTAACAAAATTATTAATTAAGCAAGTTAGATTTAAATTTCTTTGTGAAAAGAAGCAATAAGCTGTTTTTTTTTTTTTTTTTTTTTTTTTTTTTTTTTTTTTTTTTTTTTTTTTTTTTTTTGATTATCATAAGCTTGGAATCTCTTTACCAATGATTTTTCTCTTCCTCTCAGGCATAGAGCTAGCTTCATTTCTTTAGCTGCTTTTTAGTTAGAGGTTACCATGTGACTGACTGAGTTTTGGTTAATGAAATATGAGAAATTACCACTACCAGCCCCTCCTCCATGACAATGTACAGTATCTAGGAAAATCTATTAGAAGCCTTATTAAAATTAGCAATGCTACAAAAAAGAAAAGCTCTAAGCTTTGATAAGCAGTAGGAAAAGAACTACTTCTTTATATGAATTTTGTTGACTCACTGAGATATAGTTCTTGATCCTTAATGGCATCTTGTAATTAGATAATCTAATGCAAGGATATACTATAGATGATTGCATTTCTTGACTAAGTAGTCTATGATAAATTCTTTACCAGATAAGGCTAAAAGATGAATAAATGCTTAAAATTATGAAACATATAGAGATTCTAAAATTAAATAATAAATTTGGATCTTAACAATTACAGACCTTAGCTGCTTAAGGTATAGCATAAGTGCCAATGACTTTGTAAGAGACATCTCTTATTTTGAAAACATTTTGTAGGTTGACAGAACATTAGCAAATTCGCAAATAAACTCAGTACTGAGAAAATGCTCAAAATACTATTTTTAGAAACTATGAGATGAAAAATTAATATTGCTAATGTATTTTCAGTTCAACGAGCTGCTTTTCACTTGTTCTGAATAGGTATATAGTAAACTACAAGATATTTATTGTGTAGAAGACAACACTTAAATTAACAGAAGCATATTCGGATTATGTATTTTGTTTGTCATATGATAACATTACTTTAGTGTCTTGGGTTCATGTTTTCTTTTTCTTTCTGTTACTCAGAGAATATCCTGCAGGACCACCTGTTGGTACTCTAACGGTATGTTTTAATATGTAGGACAACTTCCAGGACAAGATCCTCAGAATTTAAGGCTAAAATTTTCCACTCACTTTTTCTTTAAAACTGCATCCGAAAGCAATATCATGTCTGCTATAGAACTCAATATCTGAAAATACGTACTTATATTTGAGAAAATCTCGGTGTGTATCTATTAAAACTTTTGAGCTAAAATCAAAGCTTTCTTTCTCATCTATGTTATAGGAGAATCACCTTTTTGGCAAGTATGAAACTTTAGTAATAAAGTAGTTGGGGTAAATATAACATTTTGATTATAAATGACACAGTTAAATGAAATTTCAATTGTAGATAAAGATTTATTGCATGTTGTTATGTTATATAAAACCTAACCACACTCCCCTTAGATTACTAAAATCTTACTTCCTTAAGATAAAATCAAACTAGAAAAATTCTTAAAGAGAGAATGCTTTTCTAATTGTGCTTATGATGAATATCCTTCCAGTGTTTGTACAATAACTGTAGTCACAGTATATAAATAAGTCACATTTGGAAGCTCCATCTTCCTATTTCATATTGACAAAGGATTCTTAACTTATGTATTAAAAAACTGAAGGAAAGTAATTTTCCTGTAACCCAGACTCATGCATAGTGTGGAATTGTGTGTCTCCAGGAAAAACCTACAGATTCTAGAAGCTTCCTTCAGGGGTAGTAGATGGCACTCAGACTTCCTGAGTGACTGTAACTTTAAGGCTACAATCTAGATGGGAGAAACAGCTACCTGGGAAGGGAAGGAAGGGATTCCAAGATGAAATACAGAAACCCCTAGGGTGCTTCAGATCTTATTCTGGTCTCCAATTCCTTCCCCTTATATTATGTCTATTATCTATCTCAAATATCTTTCTGCGTGGTATACATATTTTTGAAAATACAAAGGTTTTATGTGGATCCTTCTGAGTTTATATTTAAACACCAGAATTGGAACATGCTTACCTTGAAATGATCTGTGACTGAAAAGTGATCTTATCAATGTATTTGTAGATTTTACCAACAACTTTCTTTAAGTACATTATACTCTCAATATTGATAATTCAAAAATTTATGAATAATCCAATTTAACAGTTAATCTCTTTTATTTAAGAGGTTAGTGTATTAATTTGTTAATTAAATATATATATTTGAAAGGTAAAAATTTACAGACTATTGTTCTAAATCCTGGAAATATATATGCTTTAAATAAGTTAACTAAAGATAATGAAGAAAGATAAGCAACAAATTCTTGCTTATAACATACATATATATGTACATACATACTTGTAAAGAAGCTAAATGTTTTGCAGAAAATAAAATAAGAGTGATAGGATAGTGACTTTGGGGGATGGGGAGGTTTCCTTAAATAGAATGATATCTTTTTGTCAAAGAAAATAATTTAATGAGATTAGAATGTGAGATACCTTTGGTACTATAAAATTTCCTGTATAGATTATTATTACCAGAGCAAACAAGCTTGAAGAACCAAGGTGAAGAGTTTTGGAACACTAAGAAAAAGAAAATGGAAGATGCCAGGAGTACCTGAAGGCAGAGGAATCTGGGATAGTAGCAGTTTGAAGGCTGTGGTCATTTATTTTCAGTGTGATGTCAAGACTGTGAACTAAGATGTGGGTGTTAATTGAATCCCTTTCAGGTACATGCTACAGATCTATGTGCCAGAACTGAAACAGTGAAACTAGGTAAGCAGTAATTACAGACTTACAGAAGAAGACAAGTAACTTGTACTAGAGTGATGGCAGGAGACATGGAGTGAAGAATTACACTGAAGATGTATCAATAGTATTGTAGTTAGCTTGGATGAGGGAAATCAAGAAAATACAATTGTATCGGTGGTTTCTAGGGTATTGGTTGGATTATTGATTATTACTGGGAAAGTAGATAAAATAATTTAATGTGAGTTGGGGAGATTATATTTTCATAATAGAGATTTTAAATTTAAAATATTATTAGAAAATCCAAGTCAAGATTAACACTGTTATTGTTATATTAGTTTAACATAGTTATATTAACTAGTTTATAGGAATTACTAAATCCAAGTATGGTTAAGGACTGAATATATTAAATCATTTAGCAGGATTAGACAGAGTTTTCACCAGGAATCTAAGTGGTTTTCCTTGAAGAGAAAGCACAAAAAGATCATTGGGAAAAGTTAAGAAGAGGTGAAAAGAGTGGTTAAAGGATTAGAATGGCCTTTAAAGCAAGTCTAACAAAGTAGTGTCCACTGTGGGAGTGACCAGGATGACAATAGAGTGTGACATTGGAATTCAAGATACAATATATTTCAAAAACAGGGGCATGATTGACTGTGAAGGATAAAATTAGCAATGAATCATTGAAATAAAGCACACTGAAGAAACTGTCTAATTTTGTACAAAAAAAAATGTGGAGAATTTTGAAGAATGTACCCATATCAAAAATTGTGTTAGTAAATATTTCATCCATATGTTGTTTTTCCAAATATGCAGTTCCTTTTTGCCTGAAAAATAACTGGTTATAAATAGTAAAGAGATTTAAATAGAATAAGTCCATGAATTTTGACTTAGTGAAGTTTTTTCTACACTCAAATTTTATTGACCTTAAAGGCTTTTAATTGTATCTTTTACTGGGGCTACTTTTAGTGAGATTATTTTGCATCATGTTTCCTAGTTATTGTTTTAATTTATCAATAACATATTAAGTAGTGGGAATCCAAATTATTCATTCTTTCCCTGATTTTCTCTTTCATTTTGTCTCTCCATCTAACAATAAAGCTGTAATTCCTGAGGAATTTATAACCTTTAATGTCCATAAAATGTAGTTTTTCTTTAATTATTTTTAGTGTTTGAAATCTCTGAAAATTGTAAAAAATATGTTTTATTTTGAATTGCTATTTGCTTTCCGTGAAATGATGTGTAATGATGTGTGTGTGTGTGTGTGTGTGTGTGTGTGTGTGTGTGGAAGGGGAGTATGTTTGTCTCTGTGATAGAGAAAAATTTAATACAAACTGTAGTTTAAACATAAATTAAACAAAATAAAATTGCAATTTGTTGCATATATTAGTTTGACTGGCACTATAGAGTACTTACCAAGTTAGATAAATTTTACTTAGCCTTTATCATCTCAGTTTCTTTATTTGTAAAATAAGTAGAGAATGTTTACGTTCAAAATTCAAGATTAAATACATTCAAACTCCTGGGAAGAATATCTGACATGTTGAAATAATAAATAAACATTAGCTTTTATAATTATTAGGCAATCAATATACATTGTATATAATAAGTGCAATATATTTAATGCATACATTTTCGATTACTTTGCAAGATAGAGAGTCAAAAATGAAAAATATTCATAGAAAAAATTTTTGAGACTAGGTCTAGCTATTTTTGTGCATGGAACTGCAGGCTCACGTTGCCCGGGGTATCATAGCCCCAGCCTCAGCTTCCCAGGTAGCTGGATAACAGGTGTGCACCACCATGGCCAGCTATTTTTTTGGGACTAGGTCTCACTCTGTTGCCCTGAGTGGGACTGGAACCACATCCCTAGCCCCAGCTGCTTCATAGTCTGAAGCTTACAGGCATGTGCCTTCCTTGCCCAGTTCATAGAATTTTACTAAACTGAAATGGATATCTTATACATTTTGCATTATTTGTAACATCTGCATAGATATGCTTCTTTGTATTCATTTACTTAGACCACATAAAAATGTTATATTTCAATATTTTATCAATAAAGATTCTGGGTAAATCAAAATCCAGATTGAAAGTCAGATAATACAATCTCAGGAACACCTCTATGCTGCCACTGTCTTTCTTGAATTTTAAGACACAGAATTTTGTTCAGATCTCACTGCCTGGGGATGATAGAGCCAAGGTTCATGAGCTTGTAAATTTTCTCCTTCCTTATTGCTTAACACACATTAAATGATGTTTTCTTCTCACTTTTTGTTGTCTAAGTTTCTCAGTGTTAGTTTACTTCTTCATGACTCCTCCTCCTTCTGTATTTCTATACTACACTTTCCTTGTATATTTATAGTTTATATGCTTTAAATTCAATGTTGCCAGGAAAGTTTAATTTTTTTCTAATGATTAATAGAAGAGAAAATTTTGCCAAAGACCAAATGGACCAATAAGGAAAACAAATGAGGTTAACTTTTATCATTTGTAGCAGTTTCACAGAATTAATTTGACACCTGATTAAGGACTCAGAAAAACCAATATTTTTACCCAAGAGTGAGGGCAAAAGTCATGTAATACTAATATTGAATGGTAAGTTGGAAATGCAAAACATGTTTTGGATTAAGTCTGGGTAATACCTTTCTTTACAAAAGAAACACGATCTTTGTTCAAATAATCACACGGTCAAATTAATTGCACTTAGTTTTTTAGTTCATTGATTTAAGTTTCCATTGACAGTACATTTTCACAAACTGCTGTGGCCCTTCCTTTAAATGTTGACAGTATTACTTAATCTTGTTTGATAGATATATCATGTTTCTCTAGTGGTTATCTTTTCCTTCAAAATTGCATCTCCTCCTACATTTTTTATTAAGGAGTTCATCCAAGTTGTCATGATTTTTAAAAATTCATAAGTGATTAAAATACACGATTGCCCAGAGGAGACACTTGTCACTCAATACCTGGATGATAAAAATCTAAGGTTAGCAGGTCAGGTCCTAACCAACTGTCAGGTCAATTTCTGTACCTGATACACAGATGAACCCAACACGGAATGGTGATTGTTTGAAACAAAGAAAAAATTTTATTATCCAGATGATGTCAACCAAGCAGTGGGAGCTCAAGCTCAAATCGCCCCCCTGTAAATGGATGTCTTAGTATTTTGCTATGGAAGAGTATGTGCAAGAACTTCGGAAAACAATGCAGTTATTCAGGGGAAGCGTCTTCATCAAGGCTTTAAGGACTATACACGTTGGCATCCGGGAAGACTACTTATCTCAAAAGCTACAAGGCGATTCTGTTCAATCAGTTTCTATAAAACAAGCCTCATCATTATACTGGGATCTGGAAACAGGTTAAAAGATAGCTTGCAGGAGTAAATACATTCACCTTATATTTTAATTTAATTTTTGTGCTGCTCTATCAAAATAACTGTAGACTTCTCTGGCCAGATAAAAACCCTTTGTTCAAACTGATGTCAGTTCTTGTTAGATCTCAATGAAATAATCAATAGTGATCTTATGAATATTTTTTCTACAATATGATGCTATCATTTCTCTAATACTAGAAGAAAAAATGTGTGTATCTAATCCAAAATACCTAAGTTCATAAAAATGCTAAACTAATAAATGAAAAATGAGAGAGAAAATGTATAAGATAGAGAACAGTGGAATTAGAAAGAGTGATATATATATATATGGAGATATATATAGATATAGATATATATAGAGTATATATATATAGATATATATATAGATATAGATATATATATAGATATATATAGATATATATAGATATATATAGAGAGAGTATATATATATATATATATATATATATATACTCTATTACAAAGTATTAATAGAAAATGGTAAAAATAAAAACAGGGACTTGTAATCTGAGAAAATTAAGCAAGATAGGTGTAACTAAGTGAAAAAGCAAGATTTTTGTTCTCAGTTAGAAATAGGTGTCATTTCAGATGCCCATATATCTTTCAGTCCTTCAAAGAATAATTGAATCGAATGATTTTTAAAATACATAAAACTTTAAATTACGTATTTATTTTTATATGATATCCTACTATTTTAATATATAATAATCACATAAATTATGCAAGACAAGAATCTGCTGGGCAAGCAAAATCTATAAACACTAAATTAATATTATTGAATGGGTAATTGAATCACTATATTCATAACTCTTATGTAATAGTTATTCATTTCTTGATAATAACACTTAATATATTCAGGTTAATTCTGTCTTTTTTCTATCTCAGTGTCAATGTTCCTTTGCCCATCACCTGCAGATATTCATTAGCAAAACCTGGATTTGCATGCTGAGTTCCTGACCAAATTAAGAGTTGTAAAAGAATGTGCTCAACACTGACATTTTCTCAATAAGGAGATGATATTAGCCTCCCACAGAATAAAATAGTTCCACCCAATTTCCCAGAATGAGTTCTTAATTTAATTGGTCATTTGAAGTGCATTTATGTATAAAGAAAGTCCAGCCTTAGTTGAAAGGAGGGAACCACTTATAGATTAAAATTTTTAATGTCAAACAGGAAATGAAAGAAGAGTATTGATGAACTATCGAAGGTTAAGGAGAACATGTTCTTTCAAAAAAGTTTGTTGAAGTGGAGCAAATGAATGTGAATGTTCTAAACTGAGTCCTATATTTTTAATACCTGTACTTGAAAGACGAGGACTAATATTTTCAAATGTGGAGTAAGTAAAATATTTGGAAGAACTTCTAAGAAAATTGCAAACAATTAATTACTTCATTAAAATGGTGATCACATCCTCTTCATCAGAAAATAAATTACCTTAAATGCAAATGCAATTATATCATCCATGTCCTTAGAAAAAAGCAAAATGAAAATAACCCACAAAAATCCATTTAGAGCAATACTTGACAGCATTTCTATGCATTTTATGACTCAATAAATGGGTTATATTCTCTGAATTTGACTCTAATTTACAGGTTGATGTTGTCCTATATATCAAGAAAGAATTCATTTTCCCTTAAATATTTAGAAAATGATTTAAAAAATGCCCTTTCCTTGTCACCTCTTACAAACTTCTAATTTATTGATTAACATATCCCTATTTTAGCATTTTTCATATTGAAGATTAAGGTTTCCTTGAACATAAAACCTACCTGAAGATTTATTCTTTTAATTTTTGTTTTCCATTATTATTTAAATTCATATATAGTGAAGCATTTATATAAAAAGAAATGACAATTATCCTCAAGTTTGCATATTTATCAGTATTTTAAAAGATGTAAAATATTAAATTAATGCCCTTTTTCTGTCTACTTTTAAATAATCATATATTAAAATAACTAACTCATTTCATATATGTTTAATATTTACTTTTAAAAAGTAAAATTTATATTAAGTTCTTAAATTTAATTTTACTGCCCAAATCTAAGCAATAAAACTCAAGTATTGCAAAGGTCCAGGTAATAAAAATGTGAATTTTTAAATTAACCTTTATCTGAAATGAAATTTTCCAAAATGAAAATTCTTTAATATGAAAACTTTTTTATTTTTTTAGCAGCAAAACTTTTTGAAATGATTTTCTGTCATTTTTAAAAGCCCAACTTCACACTAAAACTACTTTTTATTTCCATTATACTGTTTTTTATTAAGAAAAAAGGAAAAGATTTTTCTCACACAAATAGTTTTGCTGACAACCTTGTTCCTATTTTTTATTTCATTGCAGGGTGGTTACAGCTGCTATAGAGTGTTCAGAGTTTTCAAACCTGCTTACACAGCCCACTTGTCCTTCCTTCTTGTTTCCACTTATCTTTTCCCATAAATGCATATTTCCTTATGATTTGGCAGGCTTTTCTTGCTTAGAATAGATATGTGATGATGCAGGGAAAAGATGATGCTTCAAGTCTTCTTATTTTCATAAAATAATCTGCTTGTACTCAGTTTTCCTAATGTAGTATTATTACCTATAAACATGTGACAGGCATTTTGAATGTTGAGTCTTAATTCATTCTGCTGATTTGTGTGATTAATTAGTTATTTTTAAAAGCCCAATGATTTGTGTGATTAATTAGTTATTATATTTTATGATTTTCTACTACCAGTAGGAAAAACACTCCCAATTTTAACTGCATTTTTTTTTCTTTTTTGAACCTTCTTTTATTTGATCCCTAAATGTTTGGTTGCTCTGATATTTACCTAATGATTTAGCAACTCCATTACTTAATAAACATTTTATTGAATAAAAAGAATAAGTACATATCAGAAACTTGAATCTGCAAATACGTAAGCTTGGTAAGAAATAAAAGTTGGAAAATAAAGTTTGGTAGACACTCTTATGTTTTAAAGACTCCTGATATGCATTTCTGATCCACCATGGGCTATTATTTTTAAACATATCACTCTTTTTGTTTTTAAAATGATTTTTTCCTTTTCTGCCATACCCTAACCATCTGCAACAGAATTTTATGCTTATTTTTTACAAGTATTACTTTAATGTTTTAAATATTGTGCATCTATTACTAAGTACAATTTCAGGTAAAGAATCAATTATAAAATTGTCATAAAACATATGTCATAGATTGTAATATTGATTAAATTATATGATTCCTAACCCTCATTTTCTTAATTGGTAAAAATCAAAATTATAACATTAAAATATTCAGATCATTCCAGGGGTACTAAAATGGTTATAAAATGTGAAAATTTTGTATTCATTTAAATGAAAATGCTAGTTTTAGTGATAACTGAATCTATTAATAAAGAATTTTTACAACATAGTTTTGCTATTACAAACGTGGCCCAACATAATTAGCAAAATGCAAATTTTTAGCCTCTGACTGAGTCAATTTTTAAACAGAATTTCCAAGAGATTCACATATATTTATATTTTTGGAAACACTGGCTTAGCATGTTTGTCATTGAAAAATATAGTAGCAAATATTCTTTTGTCATTTTTTTAAAATAAAACACATGCTTTTATATGAGGTAACAAATGTTTATACTTCATAATAGCTATATAACAGATTTAAGGAAATATAATTTGTTCTAAGAGCCAGACAAATTTAGCACAGTTGAAAAGAAAACCCTGAAAACTAATTATACATAAAATAACTTAAAAAAATAAAACATTCATTCAAAAGAGACTGGAAAGAACAAACATATAAGTAATTTTTAATAGCACATATTCATATATTATATGTGAGATCCATGCATGTAATTTGTGTGGGGGGGTAAAGAAAGAGACATTGTAACTCTGAGATGTACATCAGAGTGAGCTAATGTCAGTGATCTAATTGTTAACTATAATTTATTTTGCTTTTTTTAAATGATTGATTCATCAAATGAAGGTGTGCCCCATGAACTGATTTTCTGAGAATGTCATGAAATTGGATGAAACAAAATTTACAAATAGATTGTCAAAGATATAGTTTCAGGAAGTATCTTTTAAGGGAAAGATTCTTTTTCCCCAATAGCTACAGCTATTGAGTGGAACAAGTGATTGGAACTTTAATAAGAATCTCAGATCATACAAAAATAAGTCCTAGACCAATAGTTGGCAACAAAAAGAGCAAAGAGTAGCTGAATTCCTTCTATGATGGTGAATCAAGAACATCAACCCCGAATGCTTGTCTTTGGACTTTTCACAAGGGAAAATAAAACTTTGAATCTTTAATCCCAGTTGTTATTTCCACAATGTTAAAGAAAACAAATTCTAAATAACACATCATTTGTAAAGTTCTTTACAGTTCTGTAAAGTTCTATACAGTCTATGGCAAGCATAAAAGTGAAGTGCTGGAGTAACTGTGGGCAAGGAACCTTGGAGACTGAAAAAAAAAAAAAAAAAAAAACAGTCTTAGCACTCTTCAGTTTGATTAAATGTTAGATAGTTTCTTCCAAAAGCAGACTCAACCTTCAGAAAATTTACTTTAGAATATTTAGAATTGTGAACTCTTTCTCTGTCCCTTTGAGATACAAATCTTCTACAACCCACAGATAGGAAAAAATAATCTTTTAAAATAAGCTATTTTATACAACTGAAAGTAACATGAGCATTTTGTTGATTTTCATGAAAATTACTCAAGTTTGGGAATTTTTCTCTCATTTGGAAAGTTTTCTTCCAAAATTTGGAAATTCTAAGCAGTGCTTTTTTTGAATGAATTAGAATGTATAGAAGTGCTGAAGTAATTTCTGACCTTAATATATTTTTTTGCTATCATATGCATTTACTAATTTTCTCATTTTGTTTAATATATAATGTGAGTGGAGAGAATAAATTCCTCAGCTCTTGATAGCGTCCCCTTAATATTGTAATTTCTACAGCCTTTACCTAAGTTAACTAACAAATTAAACTAACGGTTCTTACTTCCAGCATATTCTTCGCATTCTTGAAAAGGCCACAGAATGTAAACAAATAAGGAAAGTTCTCATGGTAATTTGTGCGTAAGTTTGTGTGCACATTTCCATAGATTAATGTGCTCGATCTTTTAGGGACTGGAATGTGCTTCTGTCATAAAATTGATTTTCCTTCCTAATTGTAATATAACTTGAGAGTGTTTTACTTCAACTTTTACTTGTCATTAGAAAATGAAAATTCCTTTCAGTATCTTGAAAATACCATATTTAAAGTCAGTGTTTGATCACAACCAGATTAAAATAAATGAGCTTATATATAATATATAATATATAATATATAATATATAGTATATACTATATAGTATATAGTATGTAATATGTAATATGTAATATGTATTATAATTATTAATATTATAATTATATATATAATATATAATACATATGTATTCAATCTATCTCAGGTTTTGGTTTTTTTTCAGATTATGAAATCTTATGAAGTGGAATAATTATAAGAGATTTTCTTTCAATATGCTTTAAATACATTAACATTAACAGTTTTATTTTTTAATTATGAAGTAACTTAAATGGGAACTGTTTTGAGTCAGACTCCATTTTGTCTTTTACTGCCATGTTGAGACACATTTAGTGCTGGAGCTTTAAGGGGCCAAATTTATCGACTTTGCTTTGTATTTTAAATTACAATATGGGTTATTAAGAAAATAAATATTTTATAATTAATGTCATAAAACATTTTTCAAACTTCTGGCTACTGACTTTAGTCCTTTACTTCAGCTCCTGACAGGCAGTTGGAATTCGTATCGGGAAACTATACAGTATGGTGTTAAGTCATCATGATCTGGATTCAGACTGAAGAATTAAAGCCCAGAGTGAACACCTTAATTGTAATCTTAAGCAATTTATTTACTTTTCTTTGTGTTTAAGGTTTTTCTTCCATAAACTAAGGATAGTAATAATAGCTATACCAGTACTATGCCTGGTCTTCTTAAAGACATAGAAAATACTCATCAAATATCTATTATTATTTGGATTTTGATATCATGAACTAATAATGAGAAAACTATTCAAAATACATTAATTGATGCTTTATCACTCTGAGATTTTATATCATTTATTATTATACAGTACTTAACCTTATTGATAGAGACTTTTCTGTATAGAAAATTAAAAACATTGTACTTGCTTGCTAGTTTAATAAACATTGCCTTTCTAAAGAGTACTTCACAACAACAAAACAACAAGTCATAGCTAGGTCTTATAAAAGTAAAACTATGACACAGCCCATATCCTGATCAAGCCAATATGGTCAGTGTGGAATTTTTTTTCTATTTTTTAAATAATAGTAGTAATTATAATCAAGAAGCTTAAGCATTTTTATAAATGCTGGCAGAAGTACTCACTTAAAAAATGCAAGGCATCTGAAGATTTATGAGTGCATGTGTACACCCAAAAGGTAGTTTGGGCTAAAATAGTGACACTCAACCACTTCCTGTTAGAAGTAAGAAAATGTGTTAATTGCCTTTAATATAGTTTATTACACTGTAGTCAATATAGGCCATCTGTCCACACAGCTGCCTCTTGGTGGTTTCAGCAAAGCAAGTGGTATGTACTTTAAAGGGAAGTACAAAAGAAAAGAGCAAAATAATCGCAGTGATTGAGTGATTGTGTTATACAACTACATGCTAAATAAATTTTAAAAACGTATACCTTTATACCACAGTCAATATAACAATATACATATAATTATGTACATAATATATAAGTATATTTTGTTTATACATAAGTGATATACTATATATATATGTATATGCATATCTATGTAGACTATATATAGATTTTCTCCTGGTGCATGGGATGGCTTCATTAGGAGTGTAGCATGATAAATTACTTGATAAGGGAAATAGCTTTGAAGGTTTGCACTGATGATAGACAAACAAATTTAAAATAACAAATAAGCCACTTTGTAGTATATAAGCACAAATGTGGGTTTGGAATTGAAAAGAGGTGAGAGATATTGGGAAAGAAGTGTCAGGGCAGTTTGAGATAGTGTAGCAGAGATTTAATGATTGTGTTGACAAAATGATTTGAATAAATTTTTAAGAACAAGAATGTTAAATATTCAGTGGATCATTATTACTGTGTTGTATTCCAATACATTAAACATTTAGTAAAGTTTGTTGTCGCACAAACTTATTTTGTGTTTTTATGTTTTGTTTTGTAAAAATCAAAGACTGTCTTGTTTTGATGGCTAAGTTCAGGTAAAGATTAGAAGGAAAGTATGATGATATAAATTTAAATTTTCTTAACTGGACAAACTTGGGAAGAAGACACGTCTAGAGAGATGGAGATATGAAGACATCCAGGCATTTGAAAATGAGAATGTAATTTTCTCTAAGTAGATAAACCTTAACTAATGTTAACTGAATTTAGTAGAATAAATTTTACTGTAACAGGAGTTGCTTGTTTTAAAGCAAAAAGTGGCTTTAGCAGTTAACTCGTGTTTTTTGAGGAACAACACTAAGTGGTAAAGATCATTAATTTCAACCAATATTTATTTAGTGCTGTTAGGTTCCAGATGATTTTTTAAGTCTGTGTATCAGTGAATAAAGAGCACACAAGGCTTGCCTATAATGATTGCATTCTAGTAGAGAGAAAGACTAACAATCTAAATGAGTAAAATACTGTTAGTTCAAGTGATCTAAGAGTCATGAAGTGCATATAGCTGACAAGGGAGCAGAGGGGAAGAAATATAATTTTAATTTTATTTTGAGCAAGGATCTGAAGGATATAAAGGAACAAAAGAATCTGAAGGATATAAAGGGACAAATCAGAGCGAGATCTGTGCAAACAGACTCTCAGAACCAGGCATGTGTAAAGATGCTGAAGCTCACTGTAACCTGGATGTTTAAGTAAGAGGAAGAGGCCCCAGGATCATAAATGAAGGGTGTGATTTTATGTCAAATCTGTTTGTGAAAATATCACCAAGAACCTGTTCAACTATACAGGATTAATTTATCTCATGAATAGAAATACTGAATAAAATTTCAAATTGATTTATCTGAACAATATATATCCTTTAACCTATGAACAGCCCTATACTATCTTGAATATTATTTTAATATTACTTTTCTTAGCCTACTCTATAAATAAAAAAAGTTATTATTTTTAATCAATGTGCTGATCTTTGATGTCATAGTAAGACAGAAGTATGACCAAATGATGTGAAGTAGTTTTTTATTATTCCTTAGTGAAGTTTTTTTTTATTATTCCTTAGTGAAGAGAATAGATGGGTGTCAGTTAAGAAAATACCTTGTAAAATATTAGCAATTTCATTTGAACATATTTATTTAGTTATTACCATGTGGTAATAGTCTGCTAAGCACCAGAGTAATGGTATAGAAAAATATGGAATATAGACATTTTTGAATTTAATAGTTACATCCTAAAAGACAATCTATCAATATGCAATTGCTATTAAGAGAATTTGAAAATATATTCTACAAAAGTATCCAATGTCAGAGACTCCTCTTGATTTTAGAACTCAATAAAGACTTCAGAAATTAAGATTGCTTAATTTGTAAAAATATTTGGTGAAAGAGAATGATCAAAAATCCTAAAACATAAAAAATAATGGCGATAGTCTAAGTATCAAGTTAAGCACCTAATTGGACAAGGTGGGTGTTATATATCCCAAATTCTAGTAAATACATTTGATCATAGTGGTATATATATATATATATATATATATATATATATATATATATATATATGGTATATATATATGTGTATATATATATATGGTATATATATATATGTATATATATATATGTATGTGTGTGTGTGTGTGTTTGAGGCTATAGCCCTAGTCCTTTTGACTAATTCTGTAAAAGAGTCTGTGACTTATTAATTGAAAAACAGAAAGTGAATGTGGCATTAGAAATAATAATCTTTTCAATATTGTGAAATTGGATAAGAAAACAAGCAAAGCAGAGAACATAATTAAACTTGCAAGCAAGAGAAGCTTGTCCTTTAAATCCAGTCACTCAGGCTAGTCCCAGACCCCATGAGCAAGACCACACTAACCATAAGAGGAGGCAGAAACAGATTTATTCAAAAAAGAGGAAAAACAGACGAGAGTCACTGAGGGCACAGGGACCCATTTGGTTATCTTACCACATTGTCCAGTCTCTAGTCCAAAAAGCTACATGTGAGTTCTTCAGTTACATGCATCCACCAAATCGCAGCAAGCCAAATGAAGAAGCCAAGATGGTATCATGGATCTTGCTCCAAAAGCAGAAGATTCAAATTGAATGAAGAAATGAAGATGGCATCATCAATCCTCCAAAAATTATAGCTCCAGTCATTTTTTCAGTCCAAATCACCAAAATCACGCAAAACAACAGCAACAACCACTTCAAATATCACACGATGAAAACAGCAGCACTCCAAGTTATCTCTAGGTCTCCAGACAATTCCCAGGCTTCTCAGTTTCCAAGTTAAAACAAGCGTCCAAGTACTGAATCTCCAAGTCAGTTGACACAGGTCACAAGTTTCTCCAACAGATTCCCCAGGCCCCTTATCAGCCCAGGCTGGGAAACCCAAGTGTGGCTTTCTTTTCTGTCCCACTGCCCCACATGGCAGCAGCAGCTCTGAGGCTATTAGAGTCCTTTCTGCTCCACCACTCTCTCCTTTCTGCACCTTTCTCTCCAGCTATGCTCTTTCTTAAATTCGCTCTCTCTGCTCCTCTTTCTCAAAATCTTGAATTTCCTTTTCCGAGTCTCCACCCACCAGGACAAATAGTAGCCATCTTAATGCAGCATACTATACTAAGGCCATGGCTGCCCAATTTCAGCATTGTACCCTTATCAATTGTAGTCTACAGGATTTTTCTGTTTCTAAACAACTCAAAACATTGATGGCAGAATGTCAATGACCCAATATATTTTGTTTTTCTTTTTCTTTGAATCTTTTATAAATGTAGTTTTCCTAATTAAAATAGACCTGGGCATATGTATTGAGCAATTGCCATATGGCAACAGTGTGTTATGCCCCAGAGTAATGGTATAGATAGTTATGGAAATATGACAAATGCATGGGGTATATATGCTAAATTGTACATATGGTATATATATGTATGTATATATGTATATATATATACCATATATATATGGAACATGCATACTAAATTCCAATTACATTTAGACTAAAATAATTATAATATATAGTACATATACACTAAACATCCTATTATATTTTTCAACACCCAGTATCCCTTCATAACCAGTGTATTTCTGTCTATAGACAGAAGGGGAAAGATTTAATAAGGAGGTGAAAGAAAATGTCAAGAATTTTGTTGTCCAGAAGCCTTACTATATATTTCTGATCTAAGTAGAAACATATGCATAAAAACATATTTTTTTTCTCTTTTTATATCAACATTTTAGATGGGTTAAAGGAAAGGGTTACCAATTAACAGTGACAATCAGAGAGGGGTATTGATGATTTTAGGAAAGAGAATAAGTCAAATCTTGACTGATTTGAATGACCAAATAGAGGGTAATAATTATGACTTTAAATTGAAAACTCAGGTGATTATATTCAGAAATTGGGGGTCCAGGTGGAATTTGGATTAAACTTTCAGTTAGAGTTTTATCAGGTGAATAAAATGAAAGGAAAAGGCTGCAGAAAATTTGAAGGTATATGCAAGGAATGATGTCAAATGGTGAACTACAGTATCTAGCATGCATGAAAGAGAATAATAAAGCCATTAGGCTGTGGCAATTTAAATATGGTTAATGGATGAAACTCTCCAGGGGTATCTAAGAATTATTGAAGATGGGATGCTAAATATAATGTTCTAAAAAAGCTGGAGGTTGGGTTTAGCATACATAATGCTAATAATGAGGTTATGTGGTATAACTTTGGTACTGGCAAGGGTTAGTAATGATTAAGTGATGGCTGAAAGCTTACATAGGAAGAGGAGGCAAAGGAATTTTGAAACCAAAATATTACATGCATCATATATATTTTTAAATTTATTATGAATTATGATAGAAGTAGCATTGTAGAAAAATTAAATTTGTCAGCCATAGTCCACATCCTCTTTCTTCTTTTGTTGGCAAGTTACTACACATTTCAAGTTTGAAAAATTTCAAGTCATTTTCTTTCCAATAATTCTAAAAATGGTTATTATCATGAGACATTTAAAGCAAATATCTCTTAGATGTGACAGTCTCTTCGTGCTCACATAAATACCAGATTTCCTTAGAAAGTCTTCAGGAAGTCACATGGTTAATAATTTTGACTTTGCCCTACCCATTCAGTTTGTCATATGTTGTCAATGTTCTAACTCTTTTTGCTGACAGAACAGTCAAAAGGGCCAGGGATGCATTCTCTCTAGTTAGTAAGAGACGACCTGGACATTTCTTTTTATGAAATATATGCTTGCTTTTTCTTTATGTATTTTTTGACAAAATTGCACAATGAGTTTTAATAAGAGTATAAGTATACTTACCATTATTGTTCATAAATTTATATAAATTTTAGTGGATAAATAATAAGCCAGAATATCACTGTCAAAGAATAAGCTTCACCGGTGGTGGAATAATATGTTATATATGTTATTATATATAACATATATATGTTATATATGTTATTATATATATGTGGATAACATAACATCAAAACTTAACTTCTTACTCTTTTTAATGATTAACCATATTTGGGCTGATTTAAGTAAATGTGAAATCAATTGATACATTTTCTTATATATTCAAACAAAATATTCTGTAGTAGAAAACAGCATAATCTTTGCAATACACAACCTATGACCACTGTTCTTGTGCCTCATAAGAAAGAAATCACTTTAGGGAAATGTATTTTTTCATGGGAGAAAAGAGTTGAAGATATTAGCAATATCTTTCTACACTATCCCTGGTGTGTCATCTGTCAAGGGCCTCATGTCCCAAGGGTGCACCTTAGTCATACATCTAAAAATTGGTAGTCGAGAAAACAGTCAAAATTTTACAACTCAGAATGAAAAGGAACAAAGACCTGTTGACAGCAGGGGACAGCTTATACCCTCTCTGCTTTCAGGGAGGGTCCTTTCATTCCTCTGTGCTGCAGTAAAGGCTACTAAGGTTGTATGAAGCTTCAACCCGTTGCTCATTTCCAGTTGTCAAAGAAGATAGTGAAGAGGAGCCTTGGCGTGTCTTGCCTGATAAGGGATGAGGGGAGAAAATGACTGTAGCTGACAATTGACATGGAAAAACCACCTAGGGGCACAACAAGGGCAGTCCTGAGCTATGATGCAAGATCATGCAAGAGCCTAGGACATTCAGTCTCAGAAGAACTGGAGTTCAAACCTCAGCCAATGTTTGTGATTAATAACTTTCATAAACTTCCCTTTTCCCTTTTCTTTCCCTGTTCTCTCCCATCTCCCACGGCTGAGAGAGTCAGTGAGTTCAGTAGTTAAAGGAAGGAAAAATATCCATGGAACAAGTAAATTATGAGGTGACTAAAATTTTACTAACTGAATTATATTATAAAATCACCAGATAATATTAAATCAGCACCAAAGATGAGACATATTAACTAGCAACTTAAAAAATTTCCACACAGCTATCAAGACATATGGCTGTAGCACATGATGTTGATATCATTTATTAGCAGAAACAAAAATATTTTATATTTGTATACATTCATACCTGATAAATATGCTACAGTCTGTTTAATCTAGAATGATATGTTATGTGGGTTACTTCCTATTGATTTGATTTCTTGGGTTAGAGGTCCACTGTCTGCTTTCCATTTTTTATTTTATAGCTTTCTTAGGAGTTCTTAATATGTAAATAATGCTGAGATGTACTGATGTCCACAAGACTTCTCATATTTCCACACACATATCAGAATGTCTTGATAAAATGGAGGTTCTGTTCAGTCAGATATAAGGGCCCCCTACTGAGAATTTCATCAAGTTTCCTAGTCATTCTTATGCTAGTGCAGGACTTAACCTTAAAAAGACAAATCCATAGCTCATTTTAAATGGAGAATTGCAGTGATCTTTTTTTTTGAGAAATTTCATTTAATTCATTTTGAAAAAGTTATTTTAAACTCATCTTGTATCAGAGAGATAAGCAAATTATCATTTTACAACATTTTCTTGTTTTTGTACTTACTTTTATGATCTTATCTAATTTTTCACCTTGATGTATGTGTTATTTTTCTTGGCTAGATTAGCTAAATAGTACATCTGCAGTATAATTTTATGATAAATTTATTTGGGTTCGTTATAAAGAATATATTTTACTATTGTTTCTAACATCGATTTATTTCTTTTTTATTTTTCTATTGTATTATTTCTCTTGCATTATTTCTGATTTTCTTACTTTTTAATATTGTATCATTATATTCAGTACATAAGTAATGTCTTCATCTTTGTAAGGATGGCATATCTAGCCAGAACTAGATGTTGTCATGTCTATTTCCATTATTTTATTATTTATAAGGAAGGTGACTGATTTTACACTGTGTTTTGGAATAGGCAATCACACCTCTTCAGATATATGTTAGACATCCACGCCTATAACCAAGGTATCTGTTATCTTCCACCATAATCCACTCAGCCTCCTTCCCACTTTGCTACTCTCCTTCTGCCTCTAGGGCTTCAATTCCACAGTGAGATTTCTAGGGTCTGTTACTGGTTTTGATTGATCTGACCCTTTTTCTTATTTTTCTAAATCCACATGAAAATGTGACTATTTGGTATTTGTATTTTTCCTTATGGCTTATTTTGCTTAAATTGTCACCTCTATTTTCATCCATGTTACAAATGGTTACAACTTATTTATTTATTCATTCATCTATTTTTCTATTTATTTACTTATTTAATAGTTGAGTAACACCCCATCTTCTCAATTCACCTACCTGTCCTTGGGCATTTAGATTGCTTTCATATTTTAATTACTGTAAATAGTGCTGTGATATTTATTGCCATTACTATCTGTCTTTCACAAGTTATGTTTATCTATTTTCTTAATTTAATAGCTTCTTATTAACAAAAAGTTCATTTGTGCTTTGGTTTTCTTTGCTCACTATTTTAGTACTTGTATTTTAATCAGAGAATGTGATTTATTTCTTTAATATTGACATTGCTTTTTCTAATATATGGTTAGGTTTTGCAATATTTCCACATATTCTTTGAAAGAATGATAGTCTGTTTTCAAATAATATAATTCATCTACTAGGTCAAATTTATCATTATGATGGTTGGATTCTTTTTATATGTATCCAGTTGTACCTGTTTTTCTCTCATGCGCTTGCATTGCTTCTCCATTTATTTTCTACAGCATTTGAATTTGTATGTGATGTTTTATGGTTATTTTAGTTCTACTTTGATTATTTATGTTTTACTTTTATCTTGAATTCAAACTGCATTCCATCCATTTAGTCATCATGTATTTAATAAATCTTTTCATTTCAATAATTTTGAGTTACACTGTGTTATATAGTTGTACTAATCCAAAATTATTATTCCACTCTATTTAACTGCATACATTCATCCCTTGCATGCTTCTATTCAGAAGTAATACATATGTTCTTAGTCACCAGTTTGCCATAGGTTTTAAAGTTTCACAACTTTAATCAGTTATGGTATTTTTCCCTTTATTTTCTCTTTGTCTTCATGATAACATCTTGTACTTTTGAGCATTTGGAGGTTATTTTCATTATCAATTATTATATTTGTTATTTTTTATATCTACTGTATTATCCTACTTTTTCTTCTTGTCACTTCCGTTAGGCATATTAGCTTATATCTTTACCTGTCACATTGTTGTATTTTGCTTACAAAATAGATTTCACAGTCATCTAACTTTATATGTATGTACACTTTAATAAATACCAACAACCCCACCAAATCATTCTTTTCATGGCTTCCCTACCCCTGAATGCTCTCTATGCATTATTTATTGGTTGCTTAGATTCACCATTTATTTTATTTTTGCACACACTCAATAATACATGTTCTATAATATTTGACCTTTTCCAGCTTAAAAGCTATTTTAAGACTTGTGTATGTTTTTACACTTGAATTATATCCAAAATTCAATCCATAATTCAATTCAATCCATAATTCATTTTTTTTTTTTCTTGAGCATCAGGGGTTACTATGGATAACCAGGTATCAATCTGGGTTTTCACCTTTTAAGTTATTTGGCATTCTTTTTCTTGGCTCTTCAAATCCTTTGATTCTTAAATTGGTTCTTAAATTGAAATTAATAATTATTATTTATATGTGAAGCATAAAATTGCTAAACTCCACACAAAGATTTTGCTTCAGGAAGGTATTGTGGGCCTGAGAATTTCCCTTTCTGACAAGTGCCCAAGAAAAGTCAATGTTTTCAGTCCAGGGAGCACACATTGAGAATGCATGCTCTGTACATTTTCTTTTTAAAAAATCATTAAATACAGGCAGCCCTTTCTGCCCATTTGTGTGTTAAAAGTGTCTTTTAAACTAAACCTATCCTTTAAAAATGTAAAAACAACAAACAATAAAAAAGCATTGCATACAGTAATATTAGGACATATGTCAGTGTAATATTTTTCAAATATATATTCTGATGTCTTTTTCATGGAAAAACCAGTGTTATTCAAAATATAATTTCTAATCTAGTTTAGTTTGAACTCTTCATGAATAGTAATTTAGTGTATACTACCTATGTGTATTTTTGATAATTACTTTTTCTTTAAAGGTTTTCTTTTTCCCAGTATCCCTAGTGTATGTGTGTGTGTGTGTGTGTGTGTGTTTGTGTGTGTGCATGCTTGCATGAAGTGTGGGGTACTATATACTGAATGTTTGTGTCCCCCTAAATTCATATGTTGAAGCGCTAATCCTTATTATATACTAGTGGTAAGATGTTTATAAGGTAAATACTGTTCTATTAGTTCATGAACATAGTTTCCAGGATGGGATAAATGTCCTAATAAAAAGATTTCCTCTCTTTTCTCTCTCTCTGTCTCTCTCTCCCTCCCTTGCTCACTACCTCTCTCTCTCTCTCTAAAAAAAAGAGAAGAACTAAACATAATACCTAAGTAGATAGCACCACACACCTAACCATGTTGGCACTCTAACCTTGTATGCTCAGTTTCCAGAAACATCAGAAGTAAATATGTGTTGTTTAAGCAGCTTAGTCTATGGTGATTTATTATAGTCACCAAAACTGAACTAAAATTTGTGATGTCTCTTTGTGAGTGAACTTCATAAAAGTATTATTTTATGTTTTTTTTCTTATATCATATTTTAGAGATTCATACACTTAATTATCTGTTCTTGTTTGGGACATTTGTATTGCTTTCTTTAGTGAAATAGTAAAATAATATAGTTTCAAATATTTATATCAGTTTCTCTAGTGAATAAATGTATACAGCTTATTGCAATGTAAATCAAAATACATGTATCATAAATTTTTAAGAAATCACTTAATTCCTAAAATACCTTTTCATTAATTTATGATCACATTAGTCATTACTTTGCCTTTAATGCATAATTAGTGGAAGTAATTTTTTATATTCTCATAAGTATAGTTTAAAAATAAGTATTTTTTATATTTAAACTGATATTCTTACATGTATTGTTAATTTAGGTAAGCATTTTTACAAACTGTCTAAATTCTTTGCCTGGTTTTTGAATGTTCTATCTTTCTCTTTTAATTTACAAGTTTTTTGAAAAAGTTTGCATTTAAAAATTCTTATGAATTATGTGGTTATGAAGATTGTAAATATAAACCCACATTTGTAATTTACTTTCTTAGATGTCTTTTGATGGATACAAATTCTTAAATTAATTTTCAACATTTTATTTTATTTAATGATCAACATGGTTTACATACTACTAAAATATGCTTACATTTTTATATCTAATATATTTATAAAATATGATATTCTTATAATGGAATTAATTAATTTGCTTTTCCACTTAGCTTTACAATTCCTAATATTAGTTTTCTAAAGTAGTGGGGGAAAGCATTTGTGTTTCATGTTTTGCATGAATTTCTTATGATTCCAAAGCTATTCATAGAAAAGTATTTTCCACATTACTGATATATGTACTTGTAATAAATAATATTATTTATAAGAAATCACTACATTAATATATTTCTATTTTAGCTTTAATTCTTTATTTGCTAAATGTGCACCATGCTAGGATAGAATACTTAAATATTAGAATATTATCATAAATCTTTATAGTGAAAATTTTTTTCACTATTCTAACTACCAGAGTCTATTTTTTTAATATGAATCAAATTATCAAGTTTCTTAATTGTATAGAACAATAAATATAGGGCTTTTTGAAATTATTACAACAGATTTCATATATGTAATCATCTGTCTATTATAAAAATCTCATTTATGTAAGACTACTGTTTCAATAAAATACTTAAATATGACCTCTCTAAACAATAAATATAAGTATGATAAATATTTTGTATATATATTAATTTATTTTGTATTAATACATTGATATATTTGTATAAGTTGTTATATTTATTTCAAAGTACTTTGTCATATCAATATTTTATTCATTTAATAGCTCCATTTTTCTGTTTAGTTAATATATGAAAAGCATGAAAAGCAGATATTGATATATTTATTGTTTTAAGAATCCTTGTTCAATTCTCTTTTTTTCTTTTTCTTTTTTTTTGAGACTAGGTCTCGCTAATTTTGCCCATTGGAACGGCAGGCTCTCATTGCCCGGGGTACCACAGACTCAAGCAATCCCCAGCCTCAGCTTCCCAGGTAGCTGGGATTACAGGCGCACACCACCACGCCCAGCTATTTTTTTTTTTTTTTTGAAACAAGGTCTCACTATGGGCCCCTGGCAGGACTCGAACCACGATCCCTAGCCCCGGCCGCTTCATAGGCTGAAGCTTACAAGCACGAGCCACCGTGCCCGGCCTCGATTATCTTGATGGTTTTTTAAATTCATTTTTAAGCTTTCTGAATTTCCACGTTTATAAGCATATGTATGTTCCTTACAGTCTTTGTAGATTGGATAGATATATTTATTTTCTATTCACGAATGGCAAGTTCTGGTTCAGTGTTCTGTTAAAATGATTGTAATGAATTCTTTGCCTTTTAAATTCAGAAAGTATGTATTTACTAGTAATTTTAATATACATATACATTTTTAAATATTACCACACTTGAGTTCACTAACACACTCATTACATCATTTAACTGGTTATCGTTAAGAATGACCTCAAGTTTTTGATAGCTATCAATCAGGTAAAGTGAATTGACTTTTGGTTCTACTTTACCAATAGCGTACTTTCATTTTTGCTTTTCAAAAAGTATTAAATCTATGTTCATGAAAGATATTAGAATATAGTTGTACATCTAGATAGTGTCCTTATTGGATTTTTTTTTTTAATCAAAGATTTATTGGCCTTCTAAAATGAGTTAGAGAATGTAAACAGTATTTCGTTCTCTCTAGGTTTTTGTGTAGTATTGAAGTAATTTCTTCTTTAGTACACAGTGGAATTCACTAGCAAAACAAATGAACTTTGATTTTTTTCTTTTGTGTGCAATCTATTTCCAACTACTCTATTGAAGCATGTTATTTATTTTATAGTTTATGATATTAAATTATATGTGGAGTAAAATTTAAAGAGTATCACAGCTGTTTAAAGTCTAAATATCAGGTTTATGATTTCTTCATATCAGGTCTGAAGTATTTAGGACTATCTTCTATATCAATTATATCCTGATAAGTTTGAAAAAATATATAGTTAAATACCAGAACTTAATTACATAATAAAATACAAGTTTATTCTTGTATGTGTACAATTTGTCCTTAGTTGTCAGGTGTTTTCCTCTGATCAGTGGCGGACAGATTCAGGTCTGTTCAGTGCAGCTTGTCAGCTACAATGTATGGAGCGGGAATATGTGAACCATAAATGATTGAGCAATGACACCTGCATGTAATATAATACTTCACTTTCATCCTGTTTAATTTACTGGAACTCAGTCACATAGCTCTACCATACATCATATCTTGTCTAGTTTTTGCCAAGAAAAGGAAATTGATTAGAATATATGCTAATATTCATCAGCACAATATATTGTTTCTAGTAATTTGTCTACTTATTTTAGATATTCAATGTATCTTTCCTGAAAATAGTCATAATATAATTTAATTATATTACTAATGTCAATTATGATGTACACTCTACTTTTAAATGAATCTATTCATTCATTATGTTATATATTTTATTCATTACTTGGTCAGGATCACCAGATAATTAGTAGTATATATTCTTTAAAATTGCTTTTAAATTGGTTGTCTCACCATAATAAATACATGTGTACTTGATTCCTAATCTTCCTTTTATATTTTTGTATATTTCCTTTTACTCCTTATATTTCTTAGATTTATTATTAGCTATGTTTCATATTTTATGTGTCTACTCTTTTAGATGTTAACCTTAAAAAGTAAACTTTTTAATTATCTTAATGTTTTCATATAACATTGGTCATATCTGCATAGTTATTGATCCCCTTAGGCACAGTCTATCCCTCCTCTCCCTTCTCCTTGCCACCCCATTAAGAAAATATTTAACAAAATACACAGTGTTGTAAACCTATCTTACTGCAATAAAAAAATAATAATGATGATTGAAAATAAAGTAAGTTTAGTTCCCATTTTATACTTTGATTTATGTGCCTTTTTAATTCTCTGGACACAAAAGTCAAATACATTATCTGGTCTCACACATATAACTCTTTTCTTTGAACTATAGTCACACATTACCCAGCCTTTTCCAGACTAAGTACATATTTCTTTTGTCTGTCTCAGTCTCATCCCTACAATGAATTACTGGGCATTTGTAATTATACACTGTAACTTTGATAAACTCAGAGTCTATTGAGTAAGGTTCTGTTTCAATCTTTATCCCATCTTCTGTTCTTATGTCTCTGATTTCAACTCTTGAACTTAAAGGCAAATAACTACAAAAAAAATGTAGTATTTGTAACATTGTGGAGGTAATTTTATTTTTGCATTTGATTTTTGACCTGTTGTTCTTTGTTTTCAAGAACATTTGCATTAAAACTCTGCCCTTCATTTTCAAATGCCCATCTGTTCCTGCTGTTTATTTCTAGATTTAAATAGTGAATGACATCATTAAAATTTCTATGGCAACCAACTACATTGACATTAAAAGATGATACAGACTTCAGATTGTATAAAAACAGCAGAAGCTTGTGAACTGTTAAAAACAAAGTCTTCTGTTCATGAAAATATCTTTAATAATAATAATAAAATTATGATTTGGTGCAACTGAATTCATATAGACTAAAACTTAGAAATTTTAATGAGTTAAAGAAAAATTTTTGTGAACTAAATGTTCTTAAATTTTCAACTTTGTTTTTTTTTTTTTTTTTTTTTCCCAAATTCTATATAAACACTCCAATGTTTCTAATTTAGATGGAGAAATCATGAGTGGGGAAAGCATTACTTATAAAAATTCCTCTGTGAAATTATAAAACCTCATAGATTTACTCATTAAGTTTTGAAAGCTTAGCTAATATAAAGCTAAAGCTTTATAATTGTTCCAGATATGGGAACTATTTAAGAAGGTAGAGATGGGAATCTAACAGAAAATGAAATGGTGAAGAGCTGGAAGCTATTGATATAAAATACCTTAGTTATATATTGCATAGGTTATATACTACATAGATTAGAGGCAAGGACACTGTGTGTGTAAGATACAATATATTGCACAATTTGAGTGAAATATAGATGTTACAAAGTTGGAATGGAAAATATGTGATGTATTAATCAAGTCTTTTAAGCAAGAACTTATCTTCCAGATTGAAAGCACTGGTGGATGACCACTGTAAATGAACAGTTCTCAAAAACTGCAAATAAAATAATCTCTCTTATCTAAGATTACATTATACCTCATGCTCAGCTCACATTATGTGGCAAAAATGTAAAGACCACTATGTTTATGAAAATAGAAATCTTTAATTTTCCATACATATTGATTATGAATTTACCTAAATAATTCCCTTTAATAAAAAAATCTCTGTCATATCCCCCCATCCCCATCCTGGACACTTAACTCAAGACAACCAATATAAAAAAGGTGTTTTTTTTTTGTTGTTTTTTTTTTTTTTTAATATTCGCCAACTAACAGCTTACAGTTAATACAAAGTTAGTCATAGCTAATAAATGTATACAATTCCTGTGGTAATCATGATGGTAAACTAGTAGAAAAGAATTGGTGAAAACAAAATTGCAGTCAGAATTTTAGAAGCACCTATTGTGGGACACTAGAACTAGTTAACCGTATGAGCTGGTTAGTTGACTAATATGAATCAGTCATACTGGAGAAAGAGAATGCAGGACAGATGGTGTTTTTACAACCAGTAAATGCCTAACTCTTAGAGACCTAATACATAGCATAGTGACTAGAGACAACAATATGGTATAAACTTCAAAGTTGCCAAGAAACTAAATCTTCACAGTTCCTAAAACAAACAAACAAAAAAGAACAATTATGTGGCCTGGTAAATATGTTGGCCAACAATATAGCAATCTTATTATAATATATAAATAAATGATAATCTTACCACAATGCGTTAATGCTTCATATCAATGTATACCTTAAACCTAGACAACATCAGAGAGAGGAGGGAAACAGCATAGGGAAAAACATAAGGGAAAATGGTGATGGGTCATAGGTGAAATGGTGGCAGGAGAACTATGGGAACTACACCGATGTAAGAAAAAGTTGAATTTTTTAAAAACTTTATGCAAAATTCTGTGTGAATTTTAAATAATCTCAAGCTAAATAAAAGTTAAATCTTAAAGCAAGAGACAACACATAGCAACATATAGCAAGGGACCAACATATCTGTGGGCAGAGGGCAGAAAGAAACCAAATACAAGTTCAAAAATTAATTGTAAGGGTAACAGTGGTCCAGAGTAGAGTGACTTCTCATTTCAATAAGGTGTCTACAATGAGACTGGAGCCTTGATTACAAAGAACTAAGAACGTCAGATATGGTTGGGATTCTGGAAATCCTTTAATTTTCTGTGAACCCTCCAGTTATGAAGGTGTGCTGCCTCCTTTCTGTTAAGCCTAAGATATTCCTGTTGCTGGAAGATATCCCTATGACTTTTATCTTATAAAAAGTCACTGCAGTCAGTTTCTACCCATTCCCTGTCCTTGCTTTCTGAATAACAGGTTGATTGACCCTACAATGTGCCTAGAGAATTGCTGGGTCTGTTAAAGAGCAAAATGACTATTTGCAGATAAACAATAGAAACTAACCAATTTAATACATCCAATAGGATGTGCAAGAAACTAGATTCTGGGATGGTAGAGCATGAGGAGAAAGATATAGATGTATGTAAGAAGGAAATTAATATATGCAATTTCTCTCTTTGATGCAGCATTAACACTTAGAAGAACCACAAAAAGCTCTGCTTACATACTGCTAGGATAATCCCTGAAAGCTTGGATAAATTGATGTGTAATGCTAAGTGCATCAGAAATGAGAGAAGTATTTGGTAAACAGTGAAAAAAGATTAAACATTTAGAGAAGGAATTGGATATTTTGTATATGGCCACTTACCAGCTGATTAAGTTCCCTAGATGCTAGGAGTAGTATTAGGACACTGGTCTATAAAAGCAATAGACATTATTCTGTAGGAAGAAGTAATAGTGTCACAGGGAAAACACAGAATTGACTTTACTTTTCAAGTCCGGACTGAAAGTAGATAATGTCGAACCAGAAATGGTGTCTAGAATGGCAATGAGTATGATATGCTCCCAAAATATTAGAGGTTGTCTGGTGATGCTTATCTTCTGAAGCAAGGGATTTGGAGCATAATTATTGTAATGAGTAGCAGAATTAGAGTGGCTAGATTACAATGGCAATTTCACATTTGGGAATATTCAACACATTTTTTTTTTCTGAGTGATGTGAAAGCTGTCAGCTCTAAGTGACTTTAAAGCAAAAGAATAAGACACAGCAGCAGATCTAGTTATTTGAATAACACCCATTTTAAAGAACAACTGGAGAGCTTCTAAGTCCTAGAAAAGAAAAAAAAAATCTAATTATAAGAAAACAGGTGAACGTGTAGCCAGAACAGTTTGTCATGGCCTGGTCCTATCATACACACCCAACCTACTGACCAACAGCAAATAATCTTAAAATAGAAGTGATATGCCCCGGATTGAAAGTGAGAATTTCTGTGTTCACAAACAAACTGCACAAGTCAAGAACTCAGCATCAGTGGACATTGCTACATAAGTAATATTTTCCTCATTTATATTTTTTGGACAGAAAAGGAGCGTGTGTCTCTGATAGAGGAGGAGTAGATTGAAGAGTAATAGACTAATTTTGTTAAAAGATGGTTTGACTCAGTGATTGCAACTAAAAGTGGGAGCATTCTGCACTACAATCCATCTGTGCATGGCCTCAAAGAATGACTAGAGATAAATGCCTAGGGCCCAAATATTTGAGCAATATTATTTGTCAGTTACTTTTCATTAAAAAAAATAAAAGAGTTAAAAGTATGGAATTGTGGATTCACTTGTGGACTTGCTGGACTTGTTAGAGGCTTGGAAGTACAGGATTATATGAGAGACAAAGAAATTTGGAAAAAAGATGTCAGATGGTTTTCACCAACTGTGATTATCCTTATTTTGTATGTTAACTAAGCATCACCACCATGAAAGGGGCAGTAACTAAGAAATCTGAAGTATGACTCTACCATATAGCCTTTTTTATTGGTCTCTACACAATAACTGTGAAACGTGGAAGCAAGTAGAGAAATGGAACTTCAGGTAAGAGGAATGCTTCCTATCTCTCCACCCCCCTCTGGCACACTAGAAAGTGGTCGATAGCCAGTCTCTTACCTGTAACACAGTCACCTATCCTCTTTGAAATGTCCCAAGAGACATATGACCTGTAAGTAATGTCTGTTGCCCACAAGTTAATTTCTCCAGTTATCAAGCATCCCGGCATCCTCCCTGCTGCATATCATGTACGCTTTGCTACTTCCTCATTACATCATTTAATATTTCCTTGCTGGGGTATATAAGGGATTCACAACTTCATTAAGTTGGACCTGGACATGCTTCCCAGAATCTCCATTCTGTGCACTAGCCTCACAGATCACTATCAATCTCTTCCATCTTATTTTCTTCTTTTTTCCACACGTGACTCTTAACAAATAACAATAAGATGGAGTAACCATGTGAAGAGAATATAGATATACACAGATTTTATGCCTTGGGTACTACCCAACTAAATAAAGATTTACTTATTTTTGTGGCTAAATATCCAAACTGCCTGCAGCACAATCCAATACGTATCTTCTGCTACTGACTTACCTCTAGGAGGCCAACCAACCTGGTGGATCTCTTAAACTCTTATATCTTAAACTCTTATATCATATTTTCTCCTAATATGACTTGTCTTTCATTCTATAAACTGATTTGGCTTAACCACTATCTGAGTGCTGATTTTCATAGTAGATCATATGTAATATCTCATCAGACCAACAGATCCAATTGCTAGCAAAGGAAGTGGGTACATGGCAATGAGACCTACTGGTTATATCAAAAGTTGTATAACTCATTGCTGGACTGATAGGGTAGAACATGGCCTATGAAGATAAAACAAAACTATCAACTTTGGAGCTTAGACTGTATGAATAAAGTACCAATTTGAATTTTATATCCTTAGTCAATGGTTATGATGCAATGACAGGTGTCCAATAGAAAGAAATCCTAGGCCTGGGAACCAAGAGAAAACTAGAAGTGATTTTGCTTTCTAGCGCAGCTGTTTAGGAAATTTGAAATTTCGATGCCAAATCTGTGAAATAAGGAGTATTTATTTTGATTTTTTTATCCAAAAAGGTAGATTTGTTATTAAAAAGGAAGAGAAAGACAGGATGCTTGCACAGATGCGAAAAGGCAGAAAGAACTGCTCCTGAAAAGGACAGGCTTGCAAGAGATGCCTGCATAGTCACAGGTGGGCCACTAGGGAAGGAGAGCTACCTCTGCTGCTCTACAAAGGGAGATTTTGGTAAAGACACACCTACGCGGCACAGGTGTGCAGAAGAGCTGCTACCCTGTAAAGATAGAAAGTGGACAACAAGGCACATGTGGATAGACACAGGAGGCAGAGGGCTGCTCTCTTGGGATACTTATTTTGAAATTCACCAGAAGACATGCTAATGTTTCTAGCAACTTTAGATTATGACCAGTGTTGTTTAATTCAGACTTCTTATACCAAAAAAAAAAAAAAAAAAAAAAAAAAAAGTTCCTGTTCCTGTGTCTAGGGTAATTAAACATAATTAACAATTAACAATGTAAGCTCTGACTATGGGTAAAATTTGGGAATTTGGAGAGGGAATAGTGACTTTCAGGATTTTGAAATTTAACCCTTTGGAGAAACTCTTGGTATTAGTTGGCAAAATCAACAATAGCACAATAATTATTGTATTTACCATGTGTTAGGAGTTGCATGTGGAATGAAGAAGAAAATGAGACTGAAGAGATTGATAACAATCAGAAAGCAGTCTACTCACAGACCAGGGACCACAAAGCTTGCTCTAAATTGGTCCAACTTAATGCAATTATGAGCATCACTAAATAGTTTGGCAAGTAAATAATCACAATAATCTAGCAAGGAAGGTGAAACTCAATTCCAAAGTGTATGTGACAAACAGCAGGAATACAGGTAGTAACATAGGACCTTATCAGCTATTAGTCATAAGTCACATAGTGTATTTTCTTTCATTGAAATCAAGTGAGCACAAATTTACCTAACTCCAAAATAGGTTTTATAGATGGAGATTCCTTTACCAGATGAGGGTTTAAATTTCAAAATTTACATGACTTCAAATGATTGTCAAATTATGAATTAATCGTTTATATTCAACTATGTGTTTATGAACATATGTGGATATAGTTAGCATAAAGTGAATGTATCTATTTCCCTATATATGTTAAACTAAGAACGACATCTTACAGTTTAAGAATATTTTCTTTCTCCCAAATGAAGCTTAAATCTACTTACTTATGGTTATATATTATTAGTTTGATTAAAAACATCTAAATAATTAAAGGAGAAATTATGACTGAAAGTGAATTGCTATGTTAGCACCCCCAAATTTAAAATTTTAGTAAACAATAAAATGTGTATTTTTATAAAAATCAGATGTGTTTTATATAGAGATCCACATACATTTTGGCCATTTCTCCTTACATTGGTGCTTCTATCAGCAAATTTTCATCCTAGGACTGTCAGGCCTCTATAAATCTGGTTAACTGCTTGACTAAGAGAATAAATTAAACTTTGAAGATGGTAATTTAAACTTCAGTTTACTTGGGGGGGGGAAACTAATAAAAGGAAGTAAATTAGGAGTTTACAGCCATGTAACATGTTTGCTGACTCAAGTCTGTTTGCTTTCTATATTCTTTCCAAGTAGACTTCCAATTGAAAAAGCTATGCTATATAACTCCAGATACATTGTACTTTTAAATTATTTTTTATTTTATTAGCATCTATAAAAATTTGTTCTATAAAATCATTTTATCATTCTGTTCAAACTAATAAACATATTAGCTTAAATATACATCAGAAAATTATGTTAAAATAAAGCTTAAATTTGCTTTTCTCTTTAGTTTTTATGTTAATCACCTAACTTTTTAGATCATGTCCCAAATGAATAGTAACACATACATTATATATACATACACACATATACATAAACATATATATGCAAAATCACTAAAACTTTTTTTAAAAAGATGAAATTATCACATCCTTCTACTAATTCAAGAAAATATTTTAATTGAGATGACACATCAGTATAATCTTTCAAATAGAATTGAATTGACTTTTCTGTTTTCAATGAAATTTCAGTTCATGAAGATACAAAAGATATATAAGGAGAATGATTTTTTAAAAGCATGATTTATTATGATTTGTATGTTTTTAAGGTTTTTCTCTTAAGAATGTATTTCAATAACATGGTAAAAGCAAAACTTGGAAACTGACATCTTATTCTATTAACTGCTATTTTTCCATTATGTCTTCATAGGTATAGGACTAAAATTACATAAATACTAAAATTACTAAAATTACATACATTTCTTAAGGTTGCATTTCATGATATGTATTAGAAGAGAAAACCTGAATGAGGCTCTTGTTGCCCGGGGTACCACAGAGTCAAGTCATCCCCAGCCTCAGCTTCCCAGATAGCTGGGATTACAGGTGCGCGCCCCCAAGCCCAGCTATTTTTTTGGAACTAGGTCTTGCACGGGCCCCGGGCAGGACTCGAACCGAGATCCCTAGCCCCAGTCGCTTCATAGCTGAAGCTTACAGGCAAGAGTCACCGCGTCTGGCCCCCAACATAGAATTTCCCCTTTCATTCTGATATGTTTTAACTGATAATTTGAAAAGATCACTTCTATACACTTTTTATACACAAGTTTGAAAGGATGGGAGATGATCATCACATAATATTCCCTGTGTTGGAAACACACTTTCCTCACTTCAAATTTCTCCTGAGTAGTTTCCATATATTTATACTTAACAAATTGTGTGGCTAAGTCTACTTAATAATAAATAAGGTGACATACTTCACATTTTGATTAAGCCAGAAACAGATATTAGAACAGGGTGAAGTTTCATGTTAAACTCTCCTGATTACTATGAGCAAAGGTCATGGAGGGTCATCGAGAGTGTTGGATACTCTGATTACTCCATGTGAATTAAGAACTAAGTCTAGATAAAAGAGCAATTACCAAATACTTAAAGTATTCAACATTCATTAACAGCCTTCCCAATAATTCTATTATCAGTGTTCCCAATAATTCTGTAGCTCAACCACCTATGCAAATTGTGAAATTAGGAAAATTCACAAATTGACAAACTGAATTTAAGTTTTGAATATCCTAGAGGACTAAGGGCTCAAAACAGATTGTATTGAAAATATTCTGAAGTACTATTATTGTGTACTACAGTTGTGACCTGAGAGTAAATTCTTGTTATAATAACAAAGTGAGAATACATCCAGTTTTGTCGACTTTACAACCAAAGGAATATTCCACTTAAATGTCTACTATAATGTAAAGTTAAATTATAATGTAATGTATAATGTAACATATAATATAAAGTTACATAAATCTAAAGATAAGTAAAAACATAGTCTAATTAGTGGTAATCATATTAGCAAAAGTAAAATGGCAACTATTTTAGTATTTATGTGTCATGATATTTTTTTCAAACTACTCCATTTTACTTCATTTTAGAATAAAGGCAGTCATAAATAATTCTCAAATGATTAAATGTGGCTGTGTGACTTTGTTGAATAAAACTTTATTTACAAAACTGCCACTGGACTGAATTTATTTCCTGGTCATAGTTTAGATTCTCCATTTTCTGTCCAGATTACAGATTTTCTAAGGTAAGGTGAAATCAGGTACAAGCATTTATAAGCAATGTTTTAACTTTTTTAATTTTGAGATTATTTTAGTGTGTGAGTGTTATTCATACAATGTGACTTGGTTTATTTTATTACAAATGATTTCAAAAAACACCAAAGTTGAAATGTTATGCTCTTATGATTATGAAGAAGGAATGAGTGAAATTTTGAAGGGAACTGAGACCAAGACAACTTGTCAAGGTAAAAGTAATGGAATAAAAATTGTCAGAGTAAAAGTAATAGAAAAGAAAATAAGTTCATATTGTATATCTTTGAAACATATCATTTTTGGGTAATTCTTTTAACTTGGACACATGTGCCTCTCTCTGTGTATGTGTGCATGTGTGCATGTGTATGTATGTGTGTTTTCATTATTGGAAGGGAGAGATGCTTATCCTGAAAACCTGAATTGGGTCCAAATTTCAATACATTTCACAAGTACAAATCTACTATGGAGAATATATTTCTTTTGCATAACTAACAACATTTCTAATGAGCTGTTAATGAACTGTCAATTTCTAATATATGTCAAAGAGTTAGAGTATTCACTTAGGAATTCTGGAAGCATACATTTGTTCTAACATGATCAAACAAATTATCCAAGAATTATAGTTACTCTTAGGATATACTGACTTTATGTCTCATTTCAGTATTACTGGGAGTTTTTTTTTTTTTTTTTGAAGGTCAGTTTATGATCTTAAGTGTTTTTCATTGCACATCCTCCCTATTCCTAATTTGAATTACTTATTACTAGTGCACTTTATTTGTTAAGAAACTATTTGGTGTCAGCTAATGTATTCTCCCAAAACTATGGTCTATGATCTGAGATTTTAAATATCTCAATAATAATACAATATTATAGTAAGTCTTGTTTAAGGTAAATCCCAGACTTGTCACCACAGATAACTGGATGAAACAGGTCTAATCAAATTTATTTTTCTTAATTTAAATTTGAAAATAAAATAAAACTTTTGAACACATTTGACTTTATTTTGGTGTCTTTTATTTTATTTTGGTAAGACCTCTAAATATGAGATCTTCCCTCTCAAATTTTAAGTATATAAAACAAAATTGCAATTTTGGGGAAAATCTGTTGACCAAATAGCTAGAACTTAATCATCTTGCATAACTGAATTTTATGACTTTTAATTAGCAGCTCCCCATTTTATCCATCTCTCAGCCTCAGACAACCACCGCCTATACTATTATTTTAAGAGTTTGATTGTATTTGAGATTATATATACATGAAATCAGATATGTTTTTTCCATATATAACTGACTTATTTCACTATTAGATCTGTCCATGTTGTCAATTATGACATGGTTTCCATCATTTTTTTAAGAATAATGATATTCCTCGGTATGTACATACCGCATATTCTTCTGTGACTACTTAGATTTTGATTTAACATTGATCATAGTAGCCTCTTATGATTGATTTCATTTCTGTGGCATCAGTTACAATATCTTTTTATTTAACTACTGATTTTATTTATTTATGTCTTCTATTTGCCTTTTAGCTTGTCAGTTTTGTCCAGCTTTTCAATAAACAGATTCACTTATTTTTAAAATTATGTTCATAGTCAGTTCTATTTATTTTTGTCCTTACATTGCTATAATTTTCACATCAAAGAAACTCATTGGTGTTGACAGAAATATATATAATAGGGAAAATAGAAAACACAATACAATTTATTTTGGGGATTTTTTTTTAATTTGATTGCACATGTGTATATTTTTTACATCATTGTATACACCAAGATTTTCCTACCATTTTATCACCTGTAAACAATTATCTTAATCCCTTGTGCCCATACTACCTGGAATTTATCCCTTCTTGCTCTATGCTTAGTTTTACTGACAATTTGTTAAGTTTAACTTTTCTTTGTACTTTTGTTTGTTAGCTTTCCCCATATCCACGTATAGGTGGGATCATCCAGTATTTCTTTTTTTCTTTCTGTTTTATTTCCGCTAGCATGATTCCTTCTAGGTTTGTCCATGTTATCACAAATGCATCAAATTTGTCCTTTGTGATAACAGACTAATATTCCATTGTGTATATACACCACAACTTTTTGATCCATTGTCTGCTTTGGAGCACTTGGGTTGTTTCCATAATCTGGCAATAAGCATATGAATACAGGTGTCCTTTTGAATTAGTGTTTTGATGTCCTTTGGATAGATCCCCAAAAGTGGAATTGCTCAAGTGGTAGTTCCATTTTCAGTAGTTTGAGTGTCCTCTACACACCTTTCCATAGTAACTGGACCAGTATGCATTCACTCCAAGCTGTGTAAAAGTGTTCCTTTCTCACCATATCCATGCCAGCACTTGTTGCATACCCCTCCCCTTTTTATTTATGCATGTATGTGTGCATGTGTGTATGTGTGTGTATGTATGTATGTATGCATGTATGTATGTATTTTTGTTATGGGCATTCTTATTGGTGTAAGATGGCATCTTATTGTAGTTTTGATTTGCATTTCCCTATTAGTGATATTTAGCATTTTTCATGTCTATTTGCCATTTGTATTTCTTCTTTTGAGAGTATCTTTTTAGCTCTTTTCCCCATTTTTTGACTGGGCTATTTAGTTTATTTTTGTTAAGTTGTGAGAGTTCTTTGTGGATCTTTGATTCCACATCCATATTACTTGTATGGAGAGCTTTTTTTTTCCCCATTCAGTTTGCTGCCTCTCTATTTTGGTCATTGTCTCTTTTGCTGTGGAGAAAATTTCAGTTTGATATAATTCCAATTGTTTATGTTTTCCTACATTTTTTGGCATTTGTAGATGTATTATGAAAGTAGTTTCTGAGATGTAAAGGTTAGAGAATTTTACCCATAGTTTTTTCTCTGTATTTTATGGTTTCAGGTCTTACATCTGAGTTTTTTATATATCTTGAACTGGTTTTTGTATATAATGTGAGAAAGTAGTTTAGAGTCATTACTTTGCCTATAGTGGTTCAGTTTTCCCAGCACCATTTATTGAAGAGACTATCATTGTTCCAATGTATATCCTTTGTTCACTTGTCCAAAATTAACTGACCATATATATTCAGCTTTATTTTTGGGTTTTCAAATCTGTTCCATTGATCTATGTGTTTGTTTATTCTAGTATCATACCATCTTAATTATTATGGCTTTTTAGTACAATTTAAAGTCAGGGAGTGTAATATCTCCATTCCTTTTCCTCTTAACCAGGAGAACTTTGACTATTTGAGACTTTTATTGTTCCAAATGAATTTTAGTAATGCTTTTTAAATTTTTTTTGAAGAATAACATTGAGCATTTTATTGGAATTGCATTGATTTTGTAGATTGCTTTTGATAGAATCATCATTTTGACCAATGATTGAACTGGGGATATATTTCCATTTCTTTGTGTCTTTTTCTATTTCTTTTAACAATAGAATACAATTTTAAAAACATAAATATAATGCTCACCCAAAATCCTGAAGTACTGACAACTGTGAAATTCCAGAATTAATTCAATCTTCACATTAGTATCCCAGATTACTAGTGGGATAAATGCATTAACAGTAATCAGGATTTGGACTTGAATTTGGAGTTCAAAGTCAAGGTACTCCATGACTTTGTAGATACTTTTGTTTGCTCATCCTGTGTTGAATCTCAGATTAAGCTATGGTGGCCATAACTCTAAACCCCCATTTTTGTTCTCCTCTAGATGGCTGGAATATGCCAGTTTTTATCTGCACTTGTCATAGATTGACAAGATAGAAATCAGTACTCTAAGAATACTGACAGAAAATTACAGACTCTGATCTTTAACCATAAGGGTGAAACAGGGACTACTGGTGCTTCTCAAAATTTATGGTTTTATGTCAGGGACAGGAATTCTGGTGAAAGAGTATCTGAAATTATCAGAGGTGATGAGTATTATCATTCTCATCTAGGATATAGTGGTCTCGCACCTAGTTTCTGAAGTTGCAAGAGGAATTTGTCAGAATTTTTGTTGAATCAGTATATCTGTTGTGGGTATGCACTAGAGTTTTAGGTTTATTCTTAGATCACACTGATTTCAATTTTTTCAATAAAATGCTAATTACAGCACAAAATATGACTTCACATTTTAAGATAAACATTTGGGACCATAAATTTCCATACAATATATATTGAATTGTACCATTTCAGCAAAATCAAGCCTCTCCATAATATTCATTCCCCACTTATAAAGAATGGAATCATGAGCACAGTGATCAAAATAACCATCTATTGAGGAAAGTTAGTCATTTTTGGAGTTATTAATCCCATTTACCACCTCACAGCGGTAATAAAATTATGATTGACTAAAATGGCCTTTCAACCCAGAAGGTCAAAACAATGAAACAAGAGACAGGGTTAAGTTGTAGAATAGTCCAGCAAGTGGGCCTGCAGTTCCACTGCATTTTACAGTGTAGATCTACACTTGTGGATAGAATTTTCTGAACCATGAATCAAGAAGGCATTTGAGATTATATTTGTCTCTCTAGAATTCCAGTAAAGAGATTCATTTTCTGAGAAAAAGAGTTCAAGATCAGGAGACTGCAGAATGACAGTGATAAAAGAGAGGGAGAAAAAGCTAAAAATTGAGCTGGGGGAACAGATGACTGTGTAACTAAAAAAGTTCCCATAGAGTTATTAAAATACTTTATATGCCCAATATGTATGAGAAAAAAATCATTTGGACTGATTTCAAGTAAAGAAAATATGTGAGTCATTATGTAAAGATAAGCAAACAAAAGTGATTAACAATCAAAGGTAAAAGGTCACTTTACATTGTCAATAACATAATTCACATCCTCCCCTCTGACCCCTTCAGCCTCTTTTCTAGTAAGTACTTCAAACAGGCTTAGTGAAAGATGACAAGAGAAAGGCAGATATGTGAATATTTACCTTTTCCACACATGAACTTCAAGCATTTCAGAACAGCTACATCTGTCCTTAAACTGCAACATAAATTAAAAAAATATAGGACTAATTAAGTTGACTAGACTAAAATTATTGATTTTATTACTGACAAATTCTAATAACTACCAATGTCTACTGGGAAAATAAAACATGCACATGTCTATGCCCTCATTTAAAGGCATGTTACAGATGTCTGTGGAGCGTAAGCATCTAATGAAGTCTAAAATTTGAATCTGAGAAGGAAGAAAGGAAATTCAAGTCATATAATATAATATATTATGTAACATGTTATGGAGAGAGTGAGAGAAAGGAGAGGTTATAGCAATAAAGATTAAGGAACATGCTTGGAGATGTTGACACTTCTTAGCATATGCATTCACAATCTAAAATGACAAAAACACAGGAAAACAACCAATTAAAATTAAAATCAACAGGTAACAAACAGCAAAGTTAGAATTAGAATTTGAGGATAAAATGTTTTCAATTAAGCTACGAAATAGAATTATATTATTAAAGAAAAATATGGAGGATAATCTGAGTTATAAGTAGACATTTAAATTAGTTATTGAAAAAGATGTGGTACACAATCTTGAATATATCTGGAATATTACTCATCAATTAAAAATGATAAATTTGATGAATTTATGGAAACCTGGATGTACCTAGAAGAAATCATTCTAGCAGAAATGAGTCAGATAGAAAGGGACAGAAACCAAATGGTTTCACTAATATATGGTCAGCCAAATGAAACTGCACAAGGGGACAATGGGGAACAGCTGGAGCAGGTGGGAAGGGGAGGCGGTGGGTGACCCCCAAGGACTGAAATGATGTGAAATATATATATAAATTAAAATATTAAAAGAATAATAAAGTAATAAAGTAGCTTCTGGCACTTAACTTTTCTCTTATGGAATTTCACAAATAAGTAACTCAGAAAATAAAGAGACAATTCTAGATAAGTAAGTCTAAAGATCATTTTACAATCCAAGTTATGAAACATGAAAGTAAGCAAACTCATGAGAGAGATAAGAGAGAGATGAAACATTAGATTTAACAGCCAAGGAACTTGCTCTAAAGTATGTGTGTTATGTATTCAAAAGATAATTTTAGAAATAGATTGGTAAAGCAAAATTAATGCATGATGAAAAGGCACATAAATTTGAAAAGGAGAAAACAGAAATAATTTTAACAAACATAGCATTTAAAATGATCACTAAACTTTGATTAGATAAACTTAGGAGAATTTTAAAGAAACCCTAAAATATGACTCAGAGTTAATGTGCGACCCTCAGCAAGTTACTTAATCTAGTTTGAATTCAAATATAATCCTTAAGATAAGTGCAAAGTATTTATGCAGCTCTTGATATACATTGTGTACAATCAAGATAGCTGTTACTATTAGATGATGTTATGGAGATATGTTACAAAACATAAGGGATGGCAATGGGAGGATAGAATTAGAAGATCCTGCATTAATCTACAGTGAGTTTCATTGAAATACAATAGAAAGAATAAGTCAAGATGATATATAAAGTGATAATATCAGATACTTTTCCTAAATGCATATAAATTCCAGGATTAAAGAAACATTAAATTAGAAAAATAGTTGTGTTCCTACAATATATACAGTGCTGTTACACTACTATAAAGGAATTATAATTAGAGTTCTATTCAGTTTTATGAATGTCAAAGGACAGTAGATATTTTAATAAATATTTTAACTGTTGAAGCAAGTTAGAGTTTCAAACTTCTCTATTGTGTTTTAAATTTTGTTATCTGTTTTTTCAGATTTATAAACATGTTTTCTTTTTAATTAAATCATTTTTATAATTTTCACTGTTCTGAATAAAATGTTTAGTTTGTTTCAGTTATTTTATAATGTTTTGCAATTTCCTTATACAAGAAATTTGAGTCTTTCTTTTTGTATTATCTATTGTTTCTTCTAGCTTCTACTCACTGTACCCTATATTTTTATTTCTTTAATTATATATAGGAAAAAATCTGTACCACAATATTTTATCTTCATTCACAGATGATTTTCATTTGTTCCTGCCCCTATGATAGCAAATCTGGATCAACTAGTCAGGGTGCATGTGTGTCCTAGTGTATCTCCAGAGAGTACAATTTATATCTATTTTCTTATCAGTCTAGTGAATTAATATCTTCCATAATTTTAATATTATTAAATGAACAGTTATCAGTTTATTATGTTAAATATAATGATGGTTAAGTAAATCTTTGATTTTTTTGTTTTTACTGGTACCTATGAGGTCTCAAATATTGAGAAATTTAGGCTCATTCTGTTAAGAGTTTAGAAGAGTGAAAAATACGAATATGTTTATGCTCCTAAACTTTTTGATCAGCTTAGGAGATTTAGGAATGGTCTAGTTTAATGCTCAAAGCATTATACATATGGTGAGAGCAGAGTCAAATGCAAAACTGTGAATCAATTAAAATTATGATCCTATGAGTTGCTGGACTGTAAATTATATAAGTAGAATACATAGTTATGCCAGAATATTTATTTATACAAAACCTGGAGTCATTGTTCAGAATGTATTGGACCTCTGATAATAGGAAAAGTTTATGATTTATGTGTTGGATTATGTTAGATAAATGAGAGATCTAGAAGACAATCTCACTGAGAGCAGGTCAAGCTACTCCATCCTTTTGTATCATTTGTTAATGCTTTTCTTGAACATTTCACCTGAATATATTAACCCAGGATTAAAGAAACATTAAGTGAGTTAAAGCTAATTCAACTCAGCCTTCACCCATACCTGACCTCTTTTTTTTTTTTTTTTTATAATTTTTACTTTTTATTTTTGGATTTTGTACAATACACAATTGCATAATTGCTGATCCCCATGGGATTACCCCACCCCACCATGCCTGCTCTGATCTCTTTGCCTCCTTACTTTTTGTTGTTTGTCCATGTTTAGCCCTTTAGTATTTTTTTTTTTTTCATCATTGGCCAATCCAAGCGCCTATAGCTTGCTTGTATCCATGCTTCTTGTTTCTTAGTGGCTGTTCTTTCTGTTGCTTTCAGTTTTCATATATTTGTCATTAGAGTCAGATGCCATTATTCATGGAGAAATTAGATGCTCTCACCCCAGGTTTATTTACATCTCTGCTAAGATGTAGACCTTAGAGTTCTTAATCATCTGACACTGCAATAGAATATCCCACGAGAGTGACAACCTCACACTAACATGTCCCAAAGTGCAGGGAATAACAATCTATGTGACTGAGAAGACATATACCCTCACCCTGAGACAAAAGCCCACAAACATACAATAATTTGCTTCCTCAGTGAAATTTTGGAGGGTCAGTGGTCTATTGAGAGATCACTTGTACAATATAAGGGTAAAAATTATATATTTTGCTTACCTCCACTTTACGAAAGTTGTCGTGAGTCATTTAGTTGACATCTTGAGATGTTGCTACTTTCATACTGAAACCTAAAGTTATAAAGGATACTCAAGGCTACAGCGCAAGATGCTCTGCAACTTGACATGATAGGATTATGACCCAGATGCCCAGTATTGGCTGTGATGCCGATGAATCCTGAGGACCAGTTTAAAATGATAATGAAAGTTCATTAGTATTTGGGGGAAGAAAGTTCTTACTTAAGTTAGTAACTATTTATAGTTGATGAAAAGTACATGTGCAAACATAATAAATATTATTAATAACATTCAAGTTTGAAACAATATATCTAAATAACTGCATTATTCAGCAGTGAAATATGATAATTATTTATCTATTTTCGAATTTCATTCCATTACCTAAAATGAAATTCCTGAATTTTGGAAGAAAAATATCACATAATATAGAGTATGGTATAATTTTATGTGGTAACTAGCATCTTTTGGGTACTCAATTATATTGCATTAAAGTGATCAAAAGAAATAATCTTTCTCAACCATTTATTTCCCTCATATCACCTTCTATTTCCTTTTCAGAGAACAAGTTTGTTGTTCATGTATGCGATAAAAAAATAAATAATAAGAGCATATTTCCTGTCTTATGTTCCTCACATTTACTCTCTCAACCCACAGCAATCTGGTTTTCTCTTCTATATTCCACTAAAATATTCTGGTAAAAATGCAAAATGCTCTTTCAATGGCTACATCCAAGGCACTCACAGCAGTCTTGCTGCCAGGACTGCCTATCCAACCTGGTTTTTTGGATCTCTCTCTTCTTTTGCTTTGTCAGACGGCACCAAATGTTGTTGAGAAGTCATCTCCAGGATCATCTCTGCTCCATCACGTGTGCTTTTATTCTCTTCTGCCTGTTTATTTTGTGTTGGTAATTTTCATCATTTCTTTTATCAAATGCTTTCTACCCGCGGTCTGGATCATTCTCCTAACCAGGTTTTCATATACAAGGCAATTTCCAAACTACATTTCCATTGAACTTGCTCTCGAAATGTCATGATTCAATATTCACTACATTGCCTTTTCCCTCTACTCTCAACTTAGTTCCATCATCTGCATTTTCAAACTTACTTAATGACACCTTCCACCCCAAACATGCAGATCAGAAATGAGAGTAATCTCATGCTTGCCCTCTTTCTCATAACACATGCATTTGAGTCTACTTCATTGGCATTTCTTCCTCTCATGTTATCCTTTCCATTCCCTAGCTCCTATCTGAAATTCAAAATTTATCATCCTCCCCTGGATTATTGCACTGGTTTCTTCCTTGGAAGAGATACTTTCCACTTTATAACTAGAATTTATACTATAGCTGCAGGTGTAGACAATAATCTGACCTTGAACTTCCTTGATATTAATATGAGAACTTTATCACTACATTCTTTTTAAACAGGATTCACAAGAATCTGTTTCCAGATTATACTTCATTACATACTTTTTCAATCTTCTTATAGTAGTCTTCATGCAGAATCATTTTTCACACTACCCTTGCCTCTTTATGCTAAACCTTCTGCTTGAAAAGACAAAGTGTGTTCTGCTTTCTTTTTCCTTTACTTTGCCATTTAACGCATTTTTCCTTTGTCATCAAGAACTAGTTTTTTTCTTGCTAATTTGTATATGGTGATTTATCATCATTTTAGGGGTTGAATGTACTTTTCTTCACGGTAATTAGGAAGCTCCTTAACTCTTAAATTCACAGGAGAAGTCTCCCTAAATCAGATGCAGAATAAAAGTTAGACACTAATTTTATCTGTAATATTTGGATAGCTACTTTGCAGAGTTTGATATATTCTTGCTAATGTTTCTTTACCTGTTATTCTTCATGAGGTAAATCAAATCTGGGATCAATCTTAAAAAAGTACTTCTCTTTTGCTTCTGGAACTTAAAGAAATTCTAGCTTCTTGAAATGAGAGAATTATCACAAACTAATAATGATAATGACAAAATAGTTGCTTTTTTAATATGCAATAATCACCCCAAAATACACATACAAAAACAGATTCACAATCAATAGAAAATTGAAAGGCTTGAGATTTGTTGTAAAAATCAAAAGAAAAGTAATGTTATATGCTGTACATAGTAAAACTAAATACCCAGAGGGAAAACAGCATGTTAAAACTGTCTATAATATGTTTCCTTATCAATGTTCTATAAGTAACAAAAACAAGCTCTAGCATACCAATCTACATAAATATAGACCTTTGAATGTATATTTTTATTTTCATATTCATGGAGACAGAAAAGATTATTTAAAGATAATGAAATGTATCCTAAAATGAAGTTGAGTATTTTAATTTATTATATAATCATGAGGTTAATGAACTCTAGAAACTGATTGCCCAAAAATAGATTGCAGTGTTTCCTCTGAAAAACAAAAAATTCATAGAATATCAAAACATATGTGGACACAAAATAGTAATATCATTCTGGACATTTCTAAAGATAAGCCAAGGAAAATGAGACTATGCTGACAAAAGAAATAATTCAAAAATTTCCTCTCTCGGTTCGCTTAGTGATTCTACATTTACAACAATATGTTCGGCTCTTAAATTCCTTCTACCTTCTAGATAAAAATCATTAAGACTGAATATAAAATTGCCCCGTGTGTGTGTTGGGGTAGGGGGAGTACCGGTTCAATTCAGAACACAACTTCCTTCGCTTAAAAGGCCATCCTGAAATCATTGAGAACAATTTCAAACTTTACAGCATACCTCTCTGAGGTGTTGTTGATAAAATAGTTACTAAATTCTGTTTTATTAGATTTTTTAATATTTTTGATGTATATACATATTAAGTAGTGATGACTATAACGTATGATCTGATTATAACTATTTAGATTCACTTTACAAGACTAATCTAATGATAATTTCTAACTTCCTCAATGTGAGAAGCCCAAGTGGTGGACCATTATATACACCTGGAAATTGTAATTTTAATTTAATTGAATTGGGTTTAATTATTGTCACAAAAATAGGAAATAATCAATAATTCTTGTCTAAGATAGTGATAATGATCTACTATGTGGGTGTGTATTTTGGTTTTAGTTTTATTTGTTTTTTGCCTCATTTCTCTTCCACAATTTGCATTCCAATTCCGTACATTTCATGACATCTTGCTCTGGGACTCAGGTTCTTGATATAAAACTTCTTCACCAAAGGCAGAAAATTCTTGGCCTGTGTCATTGCTGAAGATCTTTTGAAACAGTTTTTACATACTGAGTGTCAAGAGATGGATTCTTTAGAAGGCTGGTTTTCCTTCACTATTTACTTGGAAATTCTGATGACTAACTTCAATAGAATTACAAAACTGTCTCCTTCTCTTAGTCAATCTGTCTTTTCATTGTTCACTGCATTATTTCTGATCCCCTCAGCATTCTCTGAGCCCTCTAGGCATTCGAGGAACAATTTTGCCCCAATTTGTGTGAAGAGTAATTTCCTGAGAATATTTTTCTTCCTGTTTGGGCCCATTTAACTCTCCTATGTTCAGCCATTAAACATCTTCCTTTCCCAGCAACTCAGAGGCCTTGCTGTTTAATGAGCTGGTGCTTGATGAATTTTACTCTGTGGATGCTCTTCAGTTTACCATTAGTGGGTATATAACAGTTTTACACTTTTGGTTTGAGTGAAGGAGTACAATCTCTGAGAAAAATATAAAGAACTGGTAGCTTGCTACCTTTTGAAATGTAATCATATATTATGTTAACAATGTGTTCTACATTATTTTTCTGTTTCCATCTTGCTCCAATTTGTTTAGTGTTTTACTACAAGCTAATTTTGACAAACATTAAGAACCTGAATATACATTTGCTACTAGAATGTTCAACTTGCAAATTGGAAAAAATAAAAATAAAAAGGAAAATTGAGTTAATAACTGATTTTTTTTAAATTATTCATCTCATTGTAACAGCATGACTTTAATATTCATAGGTAAGCTATACTGATCATTTTTAAATATCAAATTTATCTCAAGCTAAAAAATTTTATAAGGAAACATTAAACCTGTTACACACAAACTTCAAAATTAAGAGTGCATTTTACTTTAAAGACTCAACAAATCTCCTTTTTCTTGGCTATCCTTTAAAATCAGTGCCCTCAGAGGCTTCAGCTAGAAAGTCAGTAAATTTCAATAAAAGTTTGATTTCCTCACTCACCAGACACAATCCAAGTTAATCTTTTGGAAGTTCATTTGTTGAAGGTGAAACAACTCATATTTACTGTGAATGTTAATATAAATGCAATTTTAAACATGAAAGCTAATTTTAAAATCACTTGTCTTTGCAGAGATAATAGGAACAAAAATTTTGGTGGATGATCTTGAAAAAAATTAATGTTCCATTAAATCAAGGAAGGAATAGTCAGAAATGTATTTAATATGCCTAAAATAGACTTCTAATAATTTGAAAACATCTAAATGTAATCTTAGAAGAAATGAAAAAAAAAAAAAGTTGAGATTCCTGGTGGTATACAAGAATTAGTTCTGAAATTCAGCATTTCAAATATTTCAATATGTGAGACTTAGAAATACTCTTTTAATTAAATAAATTCATATTAAATAATGATAAAATTGAAAAGACATATAATTTTGCCAATCAAATTGGAAAGCATTTCTAAATTAAAAAGAGATAATTACTGATAAATATTGACTGGTAAAAATATTTGTTAAAGAAAGGTATTCTGATGGGAGGCAAAAGACAGTTATCTGTGAAAATATTTTGAAAAACTGAACATATCTGATAACTTACACCTAGCAGAAATTTTTAAGAGTTTAATAAGTGGTAAGTAATTATATCTTCTGAAATCAAAGCCTCACAGAATTCAGGGAAAATTTTTATAAAAAAAGAGTTTAAGAAACAACTCTAACTTAATTTAACCAATAGTATGCAACTTAGAAAGAAATTTGCTAGTGATTAAAAAATAAAATAAAATTATTTAAAAAATTTCAGACTACTACAGAAGATATTACTGTAGTACTTAAGAGGGTATCAAGCATAATTCATTTAATATTATAAGTATTTACATAATAAATGTATAAAAATATGGTATTTTATTTTTAAAATAGATTTTGAAGGATGTATGTTATAGGTATACTGTGAAAAATGGAAAACACATTTACTGGTCCATAGCACTTTCTAAAAAATTTAAAAATTTTAATTACTTTTAGTGGCCTTTTGCACTATTAAAGTTGCTACAGTTTGGAAATAATTTATGGATCATCAAACAATATCAGCATCTGAAATTTTCTGTGCAACCTGGAAGTCAGTTTGCCATAGCATTGGTGAGGTACACTCTCACTCCGTCAGATTAGCAGCCCCAAATAACTGTGACTCCCTTAATGATTTGGCCAATATAGACTCACCTCTTTTCATCTATCTTGGGAAGGATCATCTTGTTTTATTGGGATAATTTCTTGATTTTTGGCAGCTTAGAGTCTCATTATCTTTCTATCTTCTTCATGCTTTTTCAAAGTTATATTTTAAATTATATTCAGACATCAGTTTTAGTTTTCTTCAGTCCAGTATTTGGTTTGAAGTTGCTGTTCTCTCTTTACGAGATAACTTGGCATAAAGCTGGGGATTAAATTCAATAAACACAAACATACACACAATCACCATCTTTTCTAATCTTTGAGTCACATTTTGCTATAATTTAAATCAGAACTTGGGTTTTCTGACTCTTTGTTATTTAAAATACCATTTTTAGTCATCACTGCTATTACTGATATGACAGCCCTTGGAAAATTGTTATCAATTAGAGGTTACACATAAATCTCCTATGCATGAATCAAATTATATTTAAAGTTTTTTTTATTCAAATAGCATTGATTTATTTCATTATATAGGTTTCAAGTATAGAGCAC